>CAUYPK010064617.1:0-23146 GCA_963574355.1 Loris lydekkerianus
GGGTACATTTTCTTCCATTCTTGAGATACTTTACTAAGAAGGATATGTTCCAACTCCATCCATGTAAACATGAAAGAGGTAAAGTCTCCATCTTTCTTTAAGGCTGCATAATATTCCATGGTGTACATATACCACAATTTATTAACTTAGCTGTCTTAAATGTATCTAGAGACCCTCTTGCTTGACACTGGCCTAACCTTAGTACCACATGGAAGAACTTAATTAAAATCATATGGGTGACAGAACCCACAGTAATAAAATTTGTGGGCAGGGAGAATCACAGATGATGGTGCTTCTTCAAACTGTCCATGGACTCCTAACTGGAAGCTTGGGCTGAGGACCAGGCAAGCACCACCTCTCAGAATTTAAAATGCATACAAGTTATTTTGCATTATGCCCACTCTAAGTATGTGATTCTGCAACAGCAGCAGTTACTCTTATCTTCATGCAAATAATCACTTTTTTTATACAATACTTATTTATGTCCTTGCTTCAGAAATTTAGGAAGAAGGCCAGGTGCAGTGGCTCACACCTGTAATCCTAGCACCTGGGAGGCCAAGGCAGGTGGATTGCCTGAGCTCATGGATTCAAGACCAGCCTGAGCCAGAGCGAGGCCTCGTCTCTAAAAATAGCTGGGCATTGTGGTGGGTGCTCATAGTCCTACTACTCAGGAAGCTGAGGCAAGAGAATTGCTTAAGCCCAAGAGTTTGAGGTTGCTGTGAGTTCTACAGCACTCTACCAAGGGAGACAAAGTGACTCTGTCGCAAAGAAAATATAAAACGCATTTCCGGAAAGGTTTTTTTTTTTTTTTTGAGATAGCCTCAAGCCGTTGCCTTGGGTAGCTGTGCTGTGACATCACAGCTCACAGCAACCTCCAATTCCTGGGCTCAAGCGAGTCTCCTGCCTCCGCCTCCCAAGTAGCTAGGACTACAGGCGCCTGCCAGAATGCCCAGCTATTTTTTGGTCGCAGCCATCATTGTTGTTAGGCGGGCCCCAGCTGGATTGGAACCCGCCAGCTCAGGTGTATGTGGCTAGCGCCTTAGCCGCTTGAGCCACAGGCGCAGAGCCTCAGGAAAGGTTTTGAGCCATTAACCTTAGAACCAAAATTGCAGAACTCCCCAAGAAGAAAACAAGTGAGCCGTTAACTCCCATTTATGTTTTGGTCTAGAATCAGTCAGACTGCCAGATGGCAAGAAACCATTTCATCAGCTGAGGAACATCAGGTGGGGTTTGCAACAGTAGTCAGCCATCTGCTCATGTTGCTCTTGAATTATCTGCTTTTTCTTATACCAACTCTTGCATTGTGACATTGACTTTTCATGAGTGAATAGTGAACCTAGGGTTTGATTAAAATTTTGCAGGTTTTGAGTGACTGTATGAAGTGGCTTCTTTAACAATTCCCTTAATAGCTGCTGTTACTCCTTCTAGAATATAGGAGAGCACTCTGCTAGAGAAAGCAAATACAACACAGAGTTCCTTCTGCTCCCCACTTTGTAATAACATAAATACCTTTGGTTCAAGGAAGACCATCACTCACAATCTTGAAAAATGATATAGCTTGCTGGCACTTTAAAGTTTCTAGTGGTCAAAGAAGGCAGCAGTGTCTGAGGAAGGACCTGGACTCAGAATTTGGACCTGCAGATTTGGGTTTTGCACACACAGGGATGCAGCTAGTGTCTGTATACATTCATGAGAATTATAGAAACAAAAAAATGGGAACATTCTCAAGTGTACTCAATTCACAACTTGTGCTCCAGGTTGAGCTTTGGTATCATACTTTCTGGATCAGTTATAGGTCTAAAGATATCAGGATAAAATCTAATGGTTGTCCTGAAAGTCACCATGCATAGGGAAAATTGAAAATTGTAGCTAAAAATACCTTTAGAAAATACTCATTGCAAAATTTTACAAAGAGAAGAAGGAAGGGGGTAGAGCAAGATGCAGACCAGAAGCATCGTTTAGCTGAGCTCTTCTGGTATGGAAAAAAAAGAATTCAGCCATACCCAGCACATGGACCTTACCCAGAGTCATAGCTCAGGGAGCACGATTTAGTGGTGCGCTGGATACAGTGTGTGATCTGGAGCAGTGGAAATCTAACACATCAGGCAAGTGATTGGGAGACTAAGAGATTGCCTGGCCCCCAACAGAGCTCAGGGAGGGAAGGAAGCTTTTCCTCAGTTTTAGGGTTTTAGGGGAAACTGCATGTAGAGTGGAAAGCTTCCAAGTGTGAGTGGACTCCAACAGTATACAGCAACCATATTTAAATACTGGTTGGACTAGATTTGCCATCAGATTGGTGGCTGGTAAGGCAGCCATACTAAGAAGATCTCAGTTGCCAGGGGACCTCCATTGTGAGAAGATGGTGAAAGTTCATGAGGATGGGCCTCTTATTAGGGGCCTAAAGTATGGTCCTCTTAATTCTGTCTGCTGGGATCAGAACTACACTCTTGGGACTCCCACAC
Organism: Loris lydekkerianus; assembly: GCA_963574355.1. Classification (NCBI taxonomy): domain Eukaryota; kingdom Metazoa; phylum Chordata; class Mammalia; order Primates; family Lorisidae; genus Loris; species Loris lydekkerianus. The sequence goes on from CAUYPK010064617.1 coordinate 2,463, forward strand.
CCCAAGGAAACTGGTGTCAGGATGCACTGTGAGGCCTGCCCCTGAGAAATTCTGGAAACCTGTAAGATCTCATCCCAGGCTCGGTGCCCATAGCATAGTGGTTACGACATCAGCCACATATACCAAGGCTGGCGGGTTCAAACCCAGCCCAGGCCTGCCAAACAACAATGATGACTACAACAAAAATAGCCAGGTTTTGTGGCGGGCGCCTGTAGTCTCTGCTACTTGGGAGGCTGAGGCAAGACAATCGCTTAAGCCCAAGAGTTTGAGGTTGCTGTGAGCTGTGACGCCAACACACTCTACCAAGGGTAACAAAGTGAGACTCTATCTCAAAAAAAAAAAAAAAAAAGTAGCCAGGAATTCTGGTGGGTGCCTATAGTCCCAGCTATTCGGGAGGGTGAGGTAAGATAGTCACTTAAGCCCAGGAGTTAGAGGTTGCTGTGAGATGTGACATCACAGCACTCTACTAAGGGAGACATAGTGAGACTATATCTCAAAAAAAAGAAGAGGGGTATGAAAGCTGAGGGAACAATCAGGCAATCACTGAGGGTAACTTAGGAATAAGGACCATAGAAGTTGCTGGTTGTGTTCTTCATCTTCTAAAAAACCACAGTGCCACCTGGAGTCCTAGCAACATATAGATCCCCTCCCCCCCCTTTTTTTTTGAGACAGAGTCTCACTGTTGCCCTCGGTAGAATGCAGTGATGTCACAGCTCACAGCAACCTCAAACTCTTGGGCTCAAGTGATTCTCTTGCCTCAGGCTCCAAGTAGCAGGGGTTACAGGCACCTGCCACAATGCCCAACTATTTTTAGAGACAAGGTCTCACTCTTGCTCAGGCTAGTCTTGAACTTGTGACCTTAGCAATCCACCCACCTCAACCTCCCAGAATGCTAGGATTATGGTGTGAGCCACCATGCCCAGACTATATTCCTAATATATACCTATTAAAGTTGGTCCCTTCCAGTATATACATATTTATAGATCTATCTTATCTATATGTATACAGATAAATTCTTTAAATTTTTTTTCTTCTTTTCTACGTTTCTGAGTTTGCTGCTATTTTTGGATATTTCAGCATGTTTTGTTTTGTTTTTTTTTTGCTAATTTGATTTGTTGGTTCTAAACTTCCATTTTCACTTTCATCGAGAGCAAGGGCTCCTATATTTTTGGTCATGGTATTTTAGCCTCATTTATTCTCTCATTTACTAAAGATGCTTTTCTCATCTTTCCCACATAATTTGCTCATGTAACAGCCAAGATATCACCTTCTTTTTTTCGGTCTTTCTTTCCTCTTTCCCCCTCTGTCTCCCCTTTATTTGATACAAGTGTATTTTTAATTTTTTTTTTTTTTTTTTTTTTTAGACAGAGTCTCATTCATGGCTTACATCAATCTCAGACGCTTGGGCTCAAATGATATTCCTGCCTTACCCTCCCGAGTAGCTGGGAGTATAGGCATCTGCCACAATACCTGGCAATTTTTAGAGACAGGGTCTCACTCTTGCTTAGGCTGGTCTCTAACCTGTGAGCTCAAACAATCTACCCCCTCAGTTTCCCAGACTGCTAGGATTACAACAATTGTGGTAGATTGTTGGTAGTCACCCAACAATCTTTTCTTACCTAGTTGTGAACTTAGAAAGCTTTTTAAAATGTGTAAATGAATTGTTCATCACTGCTCAGGACTTTCAGCAATGCCTAAACAACACAACATTAACCCTGAACCATTTAGCTGAATGGTGCTATTGGGTATCAAAGTAAGAAGCTCAAATCCATCTGCAGAAAGTTAAATTTCTTGATTTTCAGCTAGAACCTGCACAAGGCAGCCTATTAACAAATAGAAAATAAATTAATATTACATATTCCAACCCCTACAATAGCTTCAGGGATTTCTAGATATGGCAAGTTTCTGCCAGGTATGAATTCCCAACTATGGCTTAACTTTTTTTTTTTTTTTTTCTGAGACAGGAGTCTCACTCTCGCTCTCGGTGCCATAGCGTCACAGCTTACAGCCACCTCCAGCTCTTGGGCTTAGGCGCTCTTGCCTCAGCCTCCCAAGTAGCTATGACTACAGGCATCCACCACAACACCCGGCTATTTTTTTGTTGCAGTTTGGCTGGAGCCAGGTTCGAACCCTCCACCCTTAGTATGTGGGCCTCTACCCGGCGCTCTACCCACTGAGCCACAGGCGCCGCCCTATGGCTTAATTTTTAAACACGTGCATGAGACCTTGAAAATACAGGAAAATGGGGAGGGTGATAGGTCGGATTACACCTGTAGTTCATCTTACAAGGGTACATGTGAAACTTAGTGAATGTAGAATATAATTGTCTTAACACAATAACTAAGAAAATGCCAGGAAGGCTATGTTAACCAGTGTGATGGAAATGTGTCAAACTGTTTATAAAACCAATGTATGGTGCCCCATGATCGCATTTATGTACACAGCTATGATTTAAAATTAATACAAAATAAAAATAAAATAAAATAAAAAAGAAAATACAGGAAAATGACCACTATATTAAACTAAGGAGTGTGACAAAGCCCTGCAGAAACTAAAACAAAGTCTCTCTAAGGCCTATGCTCTTGGCCTGCCTGAGTTATTTCCATACATGCATGAAAGACAGGGGACAGGACTTTGGCCTTGAAGTACTAGTACAAAAAAAAAAAAAAAAAAAAGGCACCATTCCCAGACAGTTGCATATTTTTCTAAACAATTAGACTTTACAGCGATGGGGTGGCCTTCCTGTCCTCAAACCCTGGCTGTGACATGCGATCTTTCAAAAGAAACTGAAAAATTCACCTTGAGACAACTGAGTATGGTTAATGTCCCCATCAAGTCTTGTTCCTATTTCAGCAAAAAAGAAACTTCTAGTTAATTGCGGGTCAGATGAGAAGGTATCAGGCTATGTAACTTAATAAAAAAACCCCTGAAATATGGTTACAACTGACAGGTGGACTGAACCCAGACACTCTATGTCGCAACCTTAATCAAGAACCAAGAGAACATCAATGTCTAGAGCTAACTGAACAAAGTCTTTTCTAGCCAAGGAGACCTGTCAAACAACACTTCTGAAGAGATAGACTGGACTCCATGTATACACAGAAACAGTTATGTTGAAAAAGGAATGAGAAGGGCAAGTTATACAGTAGTGACTGCAGAAAGGCTGGTAGAAATGAAAGCTCATCCACCACTGACTTTGGCCCAAAAGCTGAACTAATTGCTCTAACCAGGACATTAGAACTGGCAAAAAGAAAAACACTAAACATTGATATGGACTCCAAATTTTCCTATCTAATTCTTCATTGTCAAAATGCCATATTTAAAAAAAGAAAAAAGATTACTAGCAGCATTTAAAAAAGATATTTGAAACAGTTCAGAGTTTTACATCTATTAGAGACTGTCTTGCTTCCCCACAAAGTGGCAGTCAAGCACTGCCCAGGCCACCAGAAAAGACTTAATCCTAGGCCAGGTGTCGCGACTCATCCCTGTAATCCTAGTACTCTAGGAGGCCAAGGCAGGTGGATTGCCTGAGCTCACAGGTTAGAGACCAGCCTGAGCCAGAGTGAGACGGGTCTCTAAAAAAAATAGCCAGGCATTGTGGTGGGTGCCTGTAGTCCCGGCTACCTGAGGGCTTGAGGGGCTGAGGCAAGAGAATCGCTTGAGCCCAAGGATTTGAGGTTGCTGTGAGCTATGACATCAAGGCACTCTACCAAGGGCAACAAAGTGAGACTCTGTTTCAAAAAAATAAAAGACTTAAATCTGTGCCAACAGAAAACCAAGGGGTGACACTGTGGGAAAGCAAGCTGCAAGACTGACAGTAAAGGCCCCCTTTAGTACCGCCTCCAAACCTACCTGATTTCACTGCCACCTATCAGAAAGGAAATAAAAATAAAACAGAAAAATTCCATGATAAAAAAATAGCTGACTTGGGCAGCGCCTGTGGCTCAGTGGGTAGGGTGTCAGCCCCATATACCTAAGGTGGCCTCCACCAAATTGCAACAAAAAATAGCTGGGCATTGTGGCGGGCACCTGTGAGCCCAGCTACTCAGGAGCCTGAGGCAAGAGAATCACCTAAGCCCAGGAGTTGGAGGTTGCTATGAGCCACAGCACTCTACGGAGGGTGATAAGTGAGAGTCTGTCTCTTAAAAAAAAAAGCTGACTCATCAACAGCCAAGGACAGATAACACCACCCAGAAGTCTAACACGTCAGGTAAACAAACAACTTCATGACATGACACATTCCTGCAAAAAAGCCTTACTGAACTTCCTTCTGCTGTAAGTTGTAAACAGGTAACTCACCCAAATAATCAAATATAAATACTAAGTGTTTGCTTTGTACAAGAAACAACTCCAAAACATAGAACAAATATAAAAAAACACTCCGACCATATGAGAAGATAATTCCATTTGAAAACTAGCTGATAGACTTCACTCAAATACCCTCATCCAAAAGTCTGAAATATTTACTAGTATTAATGGATCCTTTTTTTTTTGGAGACATCTCATTACAGTTGCTCTTGGTAGGGTGCTGTGGTGTCACAGCTCACAGCAACCTCAAACTTTTGGGCTTCAGCAATTCTCTTGCCTCAGCCTCCCAAGTAGCTGCGACTACAGGCGCCTGCCACAACGCCTGGCTCTTTTTTGGTTGCACTTGTCATTGTTTAGCAGGCCCAGGCCAGGCTTGAGCCCACCAGCCTTGGTGCATGTGGCCAGCGCCGAAACCACTGTGCTATGGGCGCTGAGCCTAATGGATTATTTTTCAAGACAAGTAAAAGCCTGTCCCACACAAACAAAGAAAACTATGGAAGTAATAAAGGTTCTTCTGAAAAACATTCCCCGTTATGACGTCCTCAGAAGCCTTCAAAGTAATAGTGGTCTGTCTTTCGTGACAGAAGTTTTACACAGCAGGTAAGCAAATTTTTGAAAATTCACTAGAAATTGCATACAACCTGGAGACCTCTATCATCAGGAAAAGTAAAAAAGAAAATAAATTATATGCTAAAAGAAAATATTGCCAAACGATGCCAAGAGATCTATTCACAATAAAAACCAGGCATTGCCCCTCCAATTACTGTGAATAAAGGTAACCCCTAGAAGCAGGCTCAAATTACATCCTTACAAAGTTGTTTCTAAGAAACCCAGGCAGTCTCAATTCAAATGTCAGGGCAACCCCAAAATAATCTTAAAGTACAAAAGGATGTACAATAGGCCATGCATGGTGGCTGTAATCCCAGCATCTGGGAGGCCAAGCCGTGTGGATTGCCTGAGCTCACGAGTTTGAGGTAGAGCGAGACCTGGTCTCCAAAAATAGGGAGCACTTGGCTTGGCGCCTGTGGCTCCAGCTTCCAAGCCACCAGCCACATACACCTGAGCTGGCGGGTTCGAATCCAGCCTGGGCCCACCAAACAACAATGATGACTGCAACAAAAGATTGCTGGGCGTTGTGGTGGGTGCCTGTAGTCCCAGCTACTTGGGAGGCGGAGGCAGGAGAATTGCTTAAGTCCAGGAGTTGGAGGTTGCTGTGAACTGTGACGCCATAGCCCTTTACCCAGGGTGATAGCTTGAGACTCTTGTCTCAAAAAATAAAAATAAAAAAATAGCCAGCAACTCTACTGAGAGTGACCAAGTGAGACTGTCTCTGAAAAAAAAAAAAAAAGTATGTAAAACAAATGTAGCAATTGCTATCCCTTATTTACAAGTTTTCTCTTCCCAAACCCCCCTACGCCCTCACCCAGCCCCCACCCCATCCCCACCCCCAACCCCTACAGAAAATTTACAACCCTTTTATCCTGGTAACCAAGTTGAGCTCAAAGCCTAGAAAGATGGGCTGGAGAAAAACAGCTGACAGAAAAGTAGGCTAGTCCAGAAGATGTTCTACTGAGGACACCACAGCACTGAAACTCACAAGACTAGAAGCCTGGGCCCACTACACTTCACTCAAGCCATATCTCACTCCAGAAGCAGCTGAGGCCCACAAAAACTAGACGGCCTCTCCTGGAGGAAACACCAAGATAAGAATGAAGAAATAGGCTTGGTGCCTGTGGCTTAAGCCGCTAAGGTGCCAGCCACATACACCTGAGCTAGTGGGTTCGAATCCAGCCCGCCCGCCAAACAACAATGATGGCTGCAACCAAAAAATAACCGGGTGTTGTAGTGAGCACCTGTAGTCCCAGCTACTTGGGAGGTGGACGCAGGAGACTCGCTTGAGCCCAGGAGTCGGGAGGTTGCTGTGATGCCACGGCATCTAGAAGAAGAAGAAATAGGCTCCGCACCTATAGCACAGTGGTTATGGCACCAGCCACACACACTGAAGCTGATGGGTTTGAATCTGGCCCAGGCCAGCTAAACAATGACAACTGCAAAAAAAAAAAAAATAGTCAGCGTTGTGGTGGGTGCCTGTAGTCCCAACTACTTGGGAGGCTGAGGAAAGAGAATCTCTTAAGCCAGAGAGTTTGAGGTTGCTGTGAGCTGTGACAATATAGCACTCAACCGAGGGCAACATAGTGAAACTCTGTCCCAAAAAAAAGAATGAAGAGGGGGGCGCCTGTGGCTCAAAGGAGTAGGGCGAGGGCCCTATATGCCAGAGGTGGTGAGTTCAAACCCAGCCCTGGCCAAAAACCGCAAAAAAAAAAAAAAAAAAAAAAAGAATGAAGAAAAACAATTCCCAGTCATCTTCCTCTTGTGACTATATATGGCCTTGTCCTCACCCCAGAACTTTTTTGATGAAATAAAAATGTATATGTTTATTTAGCCCAAAATGTCATAAATATGTCTGATTTCTGTCTTACAAGAAGTACTTACATAGAACAGGTATCTACTTCATTCCTAATGGAGATGGACATCCCACTAGAACTTAAAAATTTTAGGGCTGGCTCCGTGGCTCATGTCTGTAATCCCAGCACTTGAGTGAATTGCTGAGCTGACAAGTTCAAGACTAGCCTGAGCCAGAGCAAGACCTCGTCTCTAAAAATAGCTGGGTGCCAGGCCCAGTGGCTCATGCCTGTAATGCTAGTACTCTGGGAGTCCAAGGCAGGTGAATTGCTTGAGCTCATGAGTTCAAGACCAGCCTCCACTAAAATTAGAAAAACTGAGGGTATCACTGGAGGTTGCTGTGAGCTTTGATGCCATGGCACTCTACCCAGAGCAACAGCTTGAGACTCTATCTCAAAATAAATAAATAAATAAATAAATAGATAGATAGATAGATAGATAGATAGATAAAATAAAATAAAATAAAAGTATCCAGGCATCGTGGCAGGCGCCTGTCGTCCCATCTACTTGGGAGGTTGAGGCAAAAGAATTGCTTAAGACGGCTCAGCGCGTATGGATCATGCGGCTAAGGCACCAGCCACATACACCTGAGCTGGCGGGTTAGAATCCAGCCCTGGCCCGCCAAACAATGACGGCTGCAACCAAAAAAAAAAAAAAAAGAATTGCTTAAGCCCAGGAGTTTGACGTTGCTGTGAGGTATCACACACCTCGGCACTCTACCAAAGATGACAAAGTGAGACTCCGTTTAAAAAAAAAAAAAAAGAATTCCCATATATCCACAAGATTATCATATATTCAGATATTTATAGTTAAAAAACAACCACTACTATCAAGAAAAAAGATGTATTTGCTATACAACTGAAAACTGTAACTACTAGTTATAAATATGTTAACTTTAAAAGGTGCCCACTATGATACACTAACTTTAATAATGCCTTACTTAAATATATCTTAACTGCCTTTGTACCTTGTGCCACTAGACACACAAAGCTACCCTGAAGTTCTTATTACACGGCACCCAGGCTTTTTTATATATCCCTGTAACAACACAGGGAAATCACGTTCACTAAGATTAACTCCTTTTCTAATCTGGGTACAAAACTTTAAGTTCAACTGGTATGAAGTAACTTAAGATATTAACCTTCCTGAAAACTACAATAGCCAATTACATCTTTTTAATTTAGCCCTGCTAAATACATCACTGTAGCCATTTGTGTCATACCAACACTAGCTATGAGACTTAACACAACTTCTCAAGCCACAAACACTCTGAGTAGTGAATTAAAACAAGTCTGAGAAGCTACACTAAAAAAATCAAAGACATTATTATTATTAAAATACAATCATAAATGTAAAAACTTAAAAATCTTTATACTGCTTCAATTTTTCTAACAGTTCCCAACTCATTAAAACAAGTTAAAATTTGTAAAAGACATAGAACAATGAATACAACAACAAACAAGATTTTTCAGAATATCCAACACTTCCTATCTATTGTCATAATTATGCAACATTACCTAAGTCTGAATGCTAATAGTTATTCTTATCTTATATATTATAAGCTTTTTAGTTTGTTACAAAATATAATGTATATCATTCATATTTACTCACTATTTCACAAATTTCAAAAAACAAAAGCACAGCCTACATGTCAATTTAACTAACCATAACAATTATTTCAATTTGAAATCAATTTCATAGACATGAAAATAAAATAGAGAATGTGGTAGACACAGACACCCCCACAACCTTTCTTAGCTATTGTGAACTGACAATGTACTTTAAAACAGGAACAGTAAGTCAGTCAAACAGGCCACACCAGAAGTAGGGAATAAAGATAATAGTCTTGAAAAAAAAAAAAAAAAAAATAAAGAAATTAATGAGGAATTATAGAACAAGTTAACAGCATATTTAGTGATTTTTTTTTTTTTTTTTTTTTTGAGACAGTCTCACTTCACCACCCTTCCTAGAGTGTTAAAAAATAGCTCACAGCAACCTCGAACTCTTGGTTTCAAGTGATTCTCTTGCCTCAGCATCCCCACTCAGCGTCCCAGTCTCAGCTGGACTACAGGCGCCCGCTACGACGCCTGTCTATAATTATGTTTTTTGACGATGATTTTCTTTGATTAGTTTTTTAGTTATTACAGGTATTTAATTTACTACATGTTGTTAATCACATAAGTTAATGATATAAGTATTTTTAGCATACTTTTGAAATTATCCCCTATACAAATTATTGAAATTATCCCCTATTTGTTACATAGACAAAACAACATTTTAAAAATTACTCTCTTTGTACTCTGGAATTACTAGCCTGTCCGATAAGAAAGTCTTTTCATGAATCATCTCCGTGTCTCCGTGTTTAACTACAATGACAGCATTCAGCCACTTTAGGTTCCGCAATGGCGCGAGCCACACAGCCCAGCCCTAAGTTTATTTTAAACAGGAGAATGCAGGGAATGGGGGCCCCACGGACCTACAGCCCTTCCCAGAAACAAGCCCCACACACCCAGCTGGAATTCTTCCCCGAGGACCCTTCCACGGTCACCACATGGGAGGGACTCCAGGAGCTGCAGCCACACAGCAGCTCAAAGAGAGTTAGGGCCGTGATAACCGCTCCAGGACGCGGCTGGAGCAACAAGAGTGCCAGGTGCCTGCCCCACTCCACCTTTTGCCCACAAGGACCAAGGGGTGCCAGTGGCAAATTTGGGTCTGAAGACTCTAATAAAACTGAAGTGAAATTGCCCGGTCCCACCACCGACACTTCCGGCTCCGACCACGCCCCTCCCCCTCTCAGGACACCCAGGCTCCTGGACTCACCATTTCCCAGCTTCAGGGATATCCCGGTGTCTTCCCTACAGATCTCCGAGTACCTGCAGCTCACAGGGTGACAGAGGCTGCTGCAGAGACACCTGGATGGTCCTGGAGATGCAAAAGTTGAAGAGGGGACCCCCGGATCAGATACCAGCTGAAGGGACAAAGGCTGCTCCTGATTTCCGTTGCCGCCTCCTTCTTTCTGGCTGTGCATCTGATTGGACAGTTTATACTGGATTATCCCTGATTGGATAGGGCCTCAGTCTCCTCACCACCACCACCTTGAGTGACAGGAATCCCTGAGAAGAGAGGCTGAAATGGGCCAGAATGCTCACAGTTTCTTCCCTACAGCACTTTTTAAAATTAAGGACATGGAGCACGACTTTATTCATCTCCATATTCCAGGGCCACTGTGTTTGCTGTTCAATGAATTTCTACTAAAGGAATGAAAATCTATTTACTGAGTGTTTAGTCTGTTCTGGGCTAGGGCACTTATTTAAATAGGAGTTAGACTCTGCTTTGAAGGTGTTTTCAATATACATCATGATGTCTAGGTAAACAAAAAATGCACAGAAATAACTTAGTAACCTGATAGATGAACGACATTGAGAGTTACAAGCAAAGGCTATGGCAGTTCCCCACAGTTCCCCAGTGAAGGCACTGGCATTGCAGGAGGCTTCATGCAGGAGGTGGTACTTAATCTCCTGGCTAATAGGCACAATTCATGGCACACCTCCTGGGTGAAGGCTTCAGCTACCACATGGACTTTACTTAACCAAATCTGTAACTCTTTTTACACAGGGCTTTGCGCCTTCTCTGGGATGCAGCTCTGCCTGAGGGATATTTGTATTTAACCCTGAATATAAATTATATCCATTTATCAATTTTAATTATATACACATATGTTTGTGTTTATATATACCCACACTGTAAATATATGTTCCATTCATGGAAACAATGTATTAACAATTATATATATATATATATATATATATATATATATATATATATATTTTTTTTTTTTTTTTTTTTACAGTGAAAAGAGTGGATATGAAGTTCATGTGCAATTTAAAATACTTTACTATTTATAATTAAAAGTTCACTATTTAAATTTAATTACTATTTTAATTTTAATTTATAATAGATTAATACTTAAGTTGCACATGAGCTTTACGTCCACCCTAGATTAGAACTATCCAACTGGACTTGGTTTAGATGATCTGAGTTTTGTGGGCAACATCTAAAGTATCATAATGAGGAGCCAGTGGAACACATGCCTTCTTCTGTCCATCAGGCTTGGTCAGGGTGTTGACCTTGGCCACATTAATGTTCTTCACAGCCTTTTTGATCTGGTGCTTGCTGGCTTTGACATCCACAATGAACATAAGTCTGTCGTTTTCTTCTATGTTCTTTTTGGCAGACTCAGTGGTGAGGGAGAACTTGATGATAGCACAGTGGTCAAGCTTGTTTCCCTGGGGGAGATTTTCCTGGGATATTTGCCTGGGATACGCTGCCTCTGGAGGAGTGGCAGTGTCTTTGGTCACCAAAATGTAGGTGATGTATGAATATTCTTTTTTGTGTGTCCGTGGTTGCCTTTTAGCATTGCCTTCTTGGCCTTAAATACTTTTGCTTTAGCATTGGCTTTGTGAGGGGCAGGAGCTTCCTTATTCGCCTTTGGCATCATCTTGTGAAAAGAAACAATTATTTTTAAAGTTTGAGATTTCTTTAAATGTTCCTAAACTCTTGTCTTTTGAGGAGGCAATCTGAGGCTGGAAAATGGAGGCAGTCCTCTAAGGCAGCCTGTCCAATAGAACTAAAATGAGAAGCACGTGTGTCATTTCCAGTTTTCTAGTAGCCACATAAAAGATAAAGAAATAGGTTAAATTGTTGTTCATTTAACCTAATATACACAAAAATACTTTTGTCCTGATAATTGATCAATAAAAAATATTAATGAATTACTATGGTTATGTATCTTTAAAATATAGTCTATGTGTTAAGTATAGAGCACAGCTCTATTCAGAACAGCATGTGGCCAGTTGCTGCCACATTGAAATGCAACTCTATGGGCTCTGACTCTATTAACCTCAAAGATGTAACTGGCCTGAACCACACTATTTTGTTGTGGAAGTAAGAGAACGTCTACTTCCTATCATTATCTCTCCTCAGGCCCAAAGGCGGGAGAGATAAGTGCCTCAAGTGGGAGCAGAAGACTGTGTGAAAAAAGTGTTTACCAGTAGACACTTCATACACTGCTTGGTGGATGCCTATCTATCTTCCACAAATCATACACAGGACAAATATCAGTGAGGCTCCCAGAAGGAGCCTCAGTATTTTGGTTACAGAAGTCTGCAATACAATACAAGGCACGGAATAAATACATAAGACACATGATCACTGTGACTGGACAGGGCAGGTTGGGTGTGAGATCTAGGTTTCTGAGAGGTACCTGAAGTCTGGTAAGTACATTCACAGTCCCCAGGAATTAGTGAACCCCACTAATCAATACAAACGTTCAGGCTTTGAGTCTCTAAATTGAACACAGGTAGACACAACACCAGGTACTTCTCCTCCTCCTTTGGCCAGCACCAAGTACCGGTAGATACTGCTTTGAAGGCTGAGCTGGGTAACAACAGATATGGAGCCAGGAGAAGTGGCAGGTAAAGGCTGGGATGGCCCTGCACCTGGACAGGACTTTGGCACCTGTGTGTGAGCTGGGCACATCACAGGGCTCCTTCTACTTTAACTTCTATAAGACACACTGCTCTAACTCACAGATTCTTAGGAAAATATGATGGGTCATCAAGGTAAGAATGACATTTCTCAGTAACACCCACATAGACAATCTTGCACAAATATTTTTTGTTTAAGTTCACTGTTCACCCTCGGAGAGACATTTAGAATATTCTCCTCCCCATTCTAATACCAAACTGTCTCCTACTACTTTACCTGCAATTGTCACACCCAGATATGATGACAAACTTTGACATTTACTATTATAATGTTAAGGAAAAGAAATTATTGGAAAAGGGATGATGAGCAGTATGTTTTTATTAAAACATTTCATTTTCTTTATTTAAATATTAAGATAGACATTTTCAAAATAGTGTAAATATTTAAATAATAAATCCCATCACAAGTACCACCACTCAAGTAGCTTCTAAAATTTTTATCATCTTGCCTTTACTTAGAAAAACCAACTTCAGCCACCCTAGTCACATTTTAAATGTCATAGATAAAAAATTCTTACGGAAAAAAATTTTATCATACCTAACAAAAACAAATAATTTCTCTTATTTTTTTCTTTTTTAGACAGAGACTTACTCTGTCACCCTTGGTAGAGTGCTGTGGTGTCATAGCTGACAGCAACCTCAAACTGTTGGCCTCAAGCTACCTCCCTTCCTCAGCCTCCTTAGTTACTGTAACTCTTAAGTGTGCACCGTTAGGCAGGACAAGTTTTTCTATTTTTAGTAGAGACAGGGTCTCACTCTTGTTCAGGCTGGTCTTGAACTTCTAGGCTCAGGTAATCCACCAGTCTCAGCCTCTCAGAGTGGTAGGATTATGGGCATGAGCCACTGTACCCAGCCTAAATAATTTCTTCATATGAAATAAAAACATATTTTCATTAAATTTTGTGATTGAAATTCTAGAGTTCTACAACCATAAAAGTTACATGATCCACCTAATACATTAAATAAAAAAAATTTAGCTTACAATGTTATAGTGACAAAACAGAAGATATTTATTGCTGATAAAAGTTCATAGTATTTTGTCTTTGTTGTTACTGTTTTTTGAGAAGGACTCTCACTTTGTCACCCTTGGAAGTCTGCTATGGCTTCATAGCTCACAGCAACCTCAAACTCCTGTACTCAAATGATTCTCTTGCCTCAGTCTCCCAAGTAGCTAAGACTACAGGCCCCCCCTTCCACAATGGCTGGCTATCTTTAGAATGTGATCTTCCTGTTGCTCAGGCTGGTCTTGAACTCCTGAGCTCAAACAATCCACCTGCCTCAGACTCCCAGAGTGCTAGGATTACAAGCAAGAGCCACTGCACCTGGGTAGATCATTATTATTTATAAAAAATGCCATTGGGGGGTGGTGCCTGTGGCTCAAAGGAGTAGGGTGCCAGCCCCATATGCCGGAGGTGGCGGGTTCAGGCCCAGCCCCGGCCAAAATCTGGAAAAAAAAAAAAAAAAAAAAGCCATTGGAACACACATGTAGTCCAAAGCAGTTTATTTTGAACACCACAAAATAGAAAAAAAGAACATAGGATTGAAAATAGTGCATATAACAGGAGAGTGATAATTTTGCTCAGTTTTCAAAGGAAGAGGAAGTGAATACAATGTCTAACTAAAATTTTAGCTCTACTGGATAGATAACTAACTTAAAAATATAAAAAGGATATCTAACTTACAAAGTGAGACCCCTTCAGAGAGAAGAGCCTCAAATTTTTTAATGTTTGGGAGAAACAGAATATGATACTTTAGGAACTGATGGCCAGAGCCCTCTGCTGTATAACAAGGAACACTTAGGTTCATAAAAAGAGAAGAAAATATCTAATGGAGGACATAAAAAAAAATTCAAAAAAAGGTGTGTTTTCATTTACATCAGAACTCATAAAAAAAGTGCAAATAATATTTATTTATTCATTATTTTTTGTTGTTGAATCTGACACTATTGCCCTAAGGTTGAGCACCATGGCATCATCATAACTTATAGCAACCTCAAACTCCTGGGCTCAAGTGATCTTCATGCCCTCAACTTTCCCAGTAGCTAGGAATACAGGAGCCCATGGCAGTGCCCAGCTAATTTTCTTATTTATTGTTTTTTTGTTTGTTTGTTTGTTTTTTCTTAGAGATGCTATCTGCCCTGCCCTCAATCTGATCTCAAAATGCTGAGCTCAAGCACTATGCCCATCTTGACCTCCTAGAGTGCTAGGATTACACCACACCTGTTCAACACATTCTTCAAACTTGGTGTTATGGCATTAACAAGTAGAAAGTAAGGCAAACTTAGAAAGAGAAACCGGTAGAAGCCTGGTCAGGAGGCTGATTCAGCATCACTGTAGGAAACATGGTGGCCCAGACTAGAGAGGACACAGAGGTAGTAGTTACAAGTGGTCCCATGTTCTGAATATTCTGGAGTACTTGTTAGTGTAACCAGCTTTATAAATAACATTTTATAATTCTCAAGTGTCTTTGTTCCCTCAATTCCAAAGGAGGGTTCACTGTTCATGTTATGACTTAAGCCGACACTAAGTGGCCTTGACTTGACAGGACTTAAACAGAAGTGTTATCTCAGACCCAGTAGCCCATTAATTGCATCCTTCAAGAAAGGAGAGAACAGCTAGAGAGCTCTCAGGACAAAATAGATGTACAAAACTTTGTAACTTTCTGTCCACGGATGCAATTCTTTTTAGTTTTTTTCCCCAGAAACATCAGAAGCTGCTTGCAGGATGAGCGATACACCAGCACAGATTGTGCTCAAGAGCCACTGAGCCTGTGCACAAAGCTAAACGAATGAACAATATGAAGCCCTAGCTCATCATAATACTAAAATTCCTACTCTGGGGAGGAATTTGTCCACCATTTTTTATTCATGGGATGTATGTATTAGCATGTGCTTGCATGCTTTGCACTCCACCCCAAATATACAATGGGGTTCACTCTTCTTCTGCATTATTCATTTTCATTTTCACCTCCAAAAAAACCCCTTGACAGTGCTAATCAGAGAGGTAGATTTGAGGTAGTCTGGACCTCACCTCCCATTTGGTGTGTCTTCTGAAATAAATAATTTTTACCTTGACAATCCTCATTATTGTGTCAGTAATTGTCTATCTGTGGGGTGAGCAACATGGAATCCCCCTTGTAGGTTCTTTAAAATTAGGTTGGTTGTACAATGCAAATAAAAATAATAGTCCACGATTAAGTGCTTTATTTTGTGCTAGCAAATGTGAACTTGTTCTGGGCTAGATAAACATTAAAGCATGACTAATATTAAAAAGTACTGATTGGCTTGGCACTTGTAGCTCAGAAGCTACGGCACCAGCCACATACACTGGAGCTGGCGGGTTCGAATCCAGCCCAGGCCTGTCAAACAACAGTGCCATGGCACTCTACCAAGGGTGACATAGTAAGATGCTGTCTCAAAACAAAACAACAAAAAAATTAAATTAAATATGTTAGGAATTTCTGACAATGAATAGCAAAATCAGAATAAGTTAAAAAAAAAAAAAACAGGACCCACGAAGCTATTTCACAGTAAATGAACTATGAATGGTTACTTCCCACAGAAAGAGGCCTCCAACTTCAATGGTGTTTAGAAGAAACATATTATAGAATAGATGCATTTTGGCTCAGCGCCTGTAGCTTAGCGGCTAGGCCGCCAGCCATCTACACTGGAGCTGGAGGGTTCGAATCCAGCCCTGAACTGCCAAACAACAGTAACAACTAAAACAAAAAAAAAATAGCCAGGCATTGTAGCAGGCACCTGTAGTCCCAGCTACTTGGGAGGCTGAGGCAAGAGAATCACTTAAGCCTAAAAGTTTGAGGTTGCTGTGAGCTGTAACGCCACTGTACTCTACCCAGGGCCAGAGCTTGAGACTCTATCTCAAAAAAAAAAAAAGAATAGATGCATTTTGTGAGACAATCAGATTAAAAATTTGAATGCTGCCTAATCTTGTCTCTTTTTATGCTCCGTAATTTGCACATGCTTATGCAAAGTAAATGGCTAATGAACTCTTTATTTATTTATTTAGAGACAGAGTCTCACTTTGTCACACTCTGTAGTGGCCCATAGCGTTACAGCACACAGCAATGTCTAGCTCTTGGGCTTAGGTGATGCTATTGCCTCAGCCTCCCATGTAGCTGGGACTACAGGTGCCTGCCACAACCCCTGGCTATTTTTTGTTCCACAGGGCAAGGTTCAAACCTGCCACCTTCGGTATATGGTGCCGGCGCCCTACTCACTGAGCCACAGGCACTGCTTGGCTAATAAACTCTTGAAGAACAATTTTTAAAAATCTATCAAGTCTTAAAATTTGTTCTTTTTTTTTTTTTTTTTTTTTGAGACAGAGTCTCACTTTGTTGCCCTTGGTAGAGTGCTGTGGCATCACAACTCACAGCAACCTCCAGCTCTTAGGCTTAAGTGAGTCTCTTGCCTGGGCCACCCAAGTAGCTGGGACTATAGGTGCCCACCACAACGGCCGGCTATTTTTAGAGATGGGGTCTCACTCTGGCTCAGGCTGGTCTCGAACCTGTGAGTTCAGGCAATCCACTAGCCTCAGCCTTCCGGAGTAATAGGATTATAGATGTGAGCCACCACACCCGGCCAAAATTTGTTCATTCTTGTTTATATGAGTCTACCTCTTAAAAGACATGCAATAAGAATGCTTCAACAAGTCCAGCCTTGGTTCTTCATCTTGTAATCCTAGCATTCTGAAAGGCAAAGGTGTGTGGATTGCCTGAGCTCTGGAGTATAAGATGGTCCTGAACCAGAGTGACACCCTGTCTCTATAAATAGCTGGGCATTGTGATGGGCACCTCTAGTCTTAGCTACTTGCGAGGCTGAGGCAAGAGAATCACTCGAGCCCAAGGGTTTTCTGTGAGGTATAACACCTCAACACTCTACCAAGCGTGACAAAGTGGAACTTTGTCTCAAAAAAAAAAAAAAAAAGAACACTTGAACAAAATTGCCAACACTGGCATATTGTTGGTAAATATCTAAAGAACAGAGGAGGAGAAGGAGGAGGAGGGGGAGAGGGAGGGGGCGGGGGAGGGGCAGGAAGAGGAAGAGGAAGAAGGAGAAGAGGAAAAGAGGAGGATGAAGAAGGGGAAGAAGGAAGGAAAGACATATATGTGTATGTGAGAAATCAGGGAATCCATAAAATCATTTGATAAATGAGTAGGGAACCAGGAGAAGAAACACCCCAAGAGTCCATTTTCCTTCTATTTGCTGATGCATCCTTTAATGACCCCTGGGAATCTGAAATAGGCTCTTTCTCTGCACCTCTTCCTGACTGAAGAACAGTCTATGTGAAGTGTCTGGACTTGTCTCGGCTTCCTATTTCACTTGGGTGATGGAAAGCAATGGGACAGTCATGGCTTCTATTTTGGAGTGAAGAAGGCATTCAAGATCTGGCAGACTTTTCCAAGACTTCTCCAACCCTCATGGGATGTCCACTTTCCAACTCCCAGTAGAAGTTAATGGTTTCTGAAGTACAATCCAGATATATTTTCACTTAGGTTTCATTGTTATTCTATCAGCCATACTGTTTCAGTACACCCCCATACACCTGCCCAAAGTGATTCTCCAGGTGTAGCATGAGTGAGGAACTCTGATGGATACTGTACTCTCTGGATACTTTTATTTAGCTCCTTCATCTATGCTTGGAGAAGGCTGTAAAAAGAGTGAATGGGAGACACAGAAATGTTAATGTGCAGTGATGGCTTCAACCCTTCAGATGTCTTACCTTTACCTTTATTCCCTGTCAATTTTGAATCTTCTGACCCCAAAGTCAAAAGATACCAGCTTTTCTTTGGTTGCATATTGTTTCTTTCCATTATTTAAACCCACCAACTGTGGTGGGATAGGGTCTCCCAAACACTTGAGTGGGCACCTCCATATTTTTCCTGACAATTCTTTCACCTTTCTTGTGAGTTGAAAGTAGGAATAAAAAGAATTCTGCGTCTGCATCAATCACTGGAAGATTCCAAAGGTTAACATCAGGACAGGTTTTATTTCTCTCTCTCTCTCTCTCTCTCTCTCTCTCTTTTCTTTTTGGAGGGGACAGGTTTTATTTCATTTTTTTCTTTTTTAGGACAAGACACAGGTAATAGGTGTCTTGCATTAGGTGACTGGAAACTCTTATCCACAACCCATTTTAAATGCAAAAACAAGAAAAAAAAAATCCAAAGGTATAAGATAGAGCGCCTGTGTCTCAGGGGGCAGCGTGCTGACCCCATATACTGAGGGTGGTGGGTTCAAACCCGGCCCTGGCCAAACTGCAACAAAAATAATAGCCGGGCGTTGTGGCAGGCTCCTGTAGTCCCAGTTACTCAGGAGGCTGAGGCAAGAGAATCGCCTAAGCCCAAGAGCTGGAGGTTGCTGTTAGCTGTGACGCCATGGCACTCTACCGAGAGCAACAAAGTGAGACTCTGTCTCTCTAAAAAAAAAAAAAGAATGATGATCCACCTGAATTTATTTGCTGAGATTGTGGATGCTGAATAAATTCTACAGAACACAGTAAAATTCCCAAAATAACTGAAGTGAGGTAGAGGGGAAATTCTCTATCCTGATGAACTTTTTGCTGCCTCTAGAATTTGCAGTCACTGTGGATAGCACAGGTTCTAATCAATTAAAAAAATATCACTTGAACTAATTATCTCTCTCAATTTCTAGATGAGAAGGGACATTTTATTTTGTTTTTACTTTTTCCCTTCATCTTTATGATACTACACGTGTATATCCAATATAATTTAATATTGGTCATTTCCAAGCATTTGAAAATGATAACATGTATGTATAGACTTTGTACCACTGTATTTTTTCTGATGTGCAATGTTAATGTGTGTCAGTAGACTACAGTGTTCCCTTGCCACTTCGCACTTCATGTTTTGCGGCTTCAGTGCTTCGCGGGTTTTTCTAAAATATTCATCAAAAAATAAAAATGAAAAAATACAACCATGTTGGCAGCCACATTGTGGAAAGGAGTGTTGTTTCATGCTGATGCGCACGAGAGAAGGATCCCTGCATGTCAAACAAAGAGATGAGTTGACTCAGAGTACATACCACGGGCTCTCATAAAGGCGTGTGATTGGTTTCTGGTGGGACATCGACCAATGAGAGTACTAGTGCATTTATCCCTGTGAGTTGATTGTCGGCGCATCACCGCAGCCTCACCTAGCATCTTCTCTTGTTGTATCTCACCAGTCTTGTCCATGATGTTGACTGTCTCGCATACTGTATTTTAGTGTTGTGTTGGCGATAACTTGTTTTGTTTAAGTGATAACTTTTTTTATTAATTAAGTCCTTATAATGCCGCCTAAGCGCTGTGCCCCTGCGAAAGCTTCCTCGGGGCATACACAAAAATTCCTAGGAGCAAATCCTACTTCTCGATTTTTCAGCTTTCGTGGAAGGTTCTGGTCCCCATTAACTGCGAAAAACGAGGGATCACTGTACTTGCTTCTGCATCTTAAAATCTGGGCAAGTTCTTACATACTTCTATGGGAGAACTGAGCCAGTAACCAGATGAGAATGAGTCCACTGCATTTATTTCCATGTCCCTGGGGCTTTGACATCCTGGTTGATGACACTGTAACAAGAACCTATAAAATATCTTCCCTTATCAGTTTTCAGGTCACCGGTGCAATAACTACTTGAAAGTTTTTTTTATTAAGGTTATGATGAGTGGTAAAAAGGAAAAATGTCTTCACCACACCAACTTTTAAAAAACAAATCCAACGAGCCACATGCACTCTGATGTGTAAAAGTGGAGACTTTTACCTGAGCTTCTATATGAAATTGGGAGGAGAAAAGCCAGGAATCTTTAATAGGAATTGCATTAAAATTATATATTGCTCTGGGTAGTACAGACATTTTAACAATGCTGATTCTCCCAGCCATGAGCATGGTATGTTTTTCTATCTGTTAACATCTTCACCTATTTCTTTTCTTAAAGTTTCATAGTTCTCTTTGTAGAGATCTTTCATGTCCTTTGTTAGGTATACTCCCAAATATTTCATCTTCTTTGGCACTACTGTGAAAGGAATAGAGTCCTTGACTTTTTTCAGCTTGGTTATTGTTGGTATATATTAAGGCTACAGATTTATGGGTGTTGATTTTGTAGCCTGAGACATTGCTGTATTCCTTGATCACTTCTAAAAGTTTTGTAGTAGAATCCCTGGTGTTTTCCAGATATACAATCATATCATCTGCAAAGAGTGAAAGTTTGATCTCTTCTGACCCTATGTGGATACCCTTGATCACTTTTTCTTCCCTAATTGCAATGGCTAAAACTTCCATTACAATGTTAAAGAGCAATGGAGACAATGGGCAACCTTGCCTGGTTCCTGATCTAAGTGGAAATGATTTCAATTTAA
>CAUYPK010064619.1:0-47804 GCA_963574355.1 Loris lydekkerianus
TCATGTTGCCAGTTTTTCCACTAATTCTGCCCCATGATTGTTTTACACCATTTGATTTTACACCCCTGGAGCTTTGTCGAGAACCTGTACAGTGCTATGGCCTGAGAAACTGGGACCTGTTTGGTGTGGTGGGGCTAAGTGCCTCTGTCCTGTTTTCAACTGGTTTCTGTCTGACCCTAGTGAAACAGTTACTCTGGGTTGAAGTCTCAGCTGTGGAGAAAAACCAGCAATTAAGTCACCCTGCCCCTCATAGGTAACAATTGGAAAAAAAAAAAAAAATCAAACCTTCCTACAACCACACACCCAGGGCACCACTTGGATAGTCCTTGGGCAATTGGCTCAGTTCAAAAGGTCCAAATCCATTGTCTCAGTCAGCACCTGTCTCAGGTGGGAGAATTTAAAAGGTCTCTGGCAACTAGATCATAGGGGTCTGCTAACAACTCAAATATGACTTGCTCTGATGCTCCGTGAAGTCAGGAGGACCCACTCAGCAAATAGATTAGTCTGGGAAGTTGATGCTTCCTTTCCCACTTTGCACCTCTGTCACACCCAGTCACTGATAACCCCGCAGGGCTGTGACCCAGTTGCCTCCAATGAGCAGATACTCCAGGGGTTTGCACCTGCCTGAATCACAAGGAAATCTATGTCTGCTCAGCCAGGCCGCTGCTCTTTGCCTCTATCCAGCAGGGGGAGGTGAGGCCTGACAACCTCAGGTGCTTGATGGAGGCTGGGGGGTGTTCACTCAGTTCCAGTCCCACCCCTGATTGATGTTACTGACAGAACAGAACAACTTTGCGGGAATTTTTTTCTGTCCCTGCTAAATTACCCTGCAGAAGAGAAGCTGTTTTGAGTTCCCAGAACCTAGGCCTCAGGCCCTGTCTTTGCTCCTGCAGGTTTGTATTCCCAGCACAGTTAGCTCTCAGTTCTTGCCTCCTGCCTTCCTTTGTCTACAGGCTGACGATCCCCTGAGGTCCGGGTGTGTCTCAGGCTCAGTAAAGCAGTCCTCTGGGTCAGCCCCACCCTAGGAATCTCCTGGTGCGTTTTCTAGTCCTTGCACTCCACCCAGGCCGGTACCGCCTTAGGCAAACTTTACTCACGGGGCCTGTGTTTCCGTCCCAGATCTGTTCTGCGGTGGTTGCCACCTGAGAAGATGCCTGGCCTCCTCTGCTTGCCCAGAGAGACAGATGGTATGACTTCGGAATATCCGGGGGTGAGCCCTGTTGTTGCCAAAAACAGGTACTGCTCTGCGCCACAGGACACCGCCACTCCGGTGTGGTTCCCTCTCAGCCGACCATCCTCTCCTCACTCCCGTGCTGCAGAATCAGCACTGACCAGCTGCAGTCTAGGCCCTGTCCACACCCCTCGAGAAATCACCCAAGAATCTAGACTCCTGGTGGACAGGCCTCCAGACCTCAGAGTGAGAGTGGAGGGGTGTGCTGGGAGCTCAGAATTGCAGATAGAGAATAGATACAGTTTTATACAGTTTTATGGCTGGCAGGAGAACACCATGGCACCCTAGTAGGGGAGGTAGGTCCAGTTTTTAGAGGGTCTCTCTCGTGGAGTATAGTGGGAGGACCTTTGAACTCTGCTCATTTGTTTGTGGGGCACTCTGAGCAGTTCTCATGGGGGCGGGGACTCCTGTCCGCTTGGTGATGGATTTTGTACCTTTTGTTTGTATCCTTGGGGTCGCAACTGGCCTCAGCGGAGTTGATGTGCATTCTTCAACCTTCTCTTTTGGTGCAGCTCTAATCTATCAGGTTACTTGCTAAATATCTGTCCTTTAACTGTCCTTCTGGATGGGAGCCTCTGTGGAGAGCTGGCTTCAGTCAGCCATCTTGTCTCTGCCCCCCAAAATATTGTATTTTGGAAAGAGATTCTACCAAAAGTAAATCTATGCTTGCCCAGAGAGACAGATGGTATGACTTCGGAATATCCGGGGGTGAGCCCTGTTGTTGCCAAAAACAGGTGCTGCTCTGCGCCACAGGGCACTGCTATTTAAGATGCTATGGAGGCTCGGCACCCATAGCACAGTGGTTATGGCACCAGCCACATACACTGAGGTTCGTGGGTACAAATCCAGCCCAGGTCAGCTAACCAATAATAATAACTGCGACAAAAATTAGCTGGGTGTTGTGGTGGGTGCCTGTAGTCCCAGCTACTTGGGAGGCTGAGGCAAGAGAATAGCTTAAGCCCAAGAGTTTGAGGTTGCTGTGAGCTGTGATGCCACAGCTCTCTACTGAGGGTGACATAGTAAGACTCTGTCTCAAAAAAAAAAAAAAAAAAAAAAAGAGGCTTATGGAGAGGGTACCTGTGTAAATTACTTCAAGAAATGACATGTCAACATGATTTTGTGCCGAAGATGAGGAAAGAACTATTCATCAGTATAATATGGAAGGGGTGAAAGATTTACCCTCATTAGCCTGCTTCTTTAACTTTCAAATGTTGTGCCCATCTTTGGTTGGGAAGATAAAATCCTTCCTCTGCTTTGAACTCCGCTGATATTTGAAAACCAGAATTTATCATCTTGCCTCTGCAATCCTTTTCTATACATTCTTTTCATTTTCTTATGTGCCTTTTTGGCAACTGTTAATCATTCTAAATAGAAATTGAGCTTACCAAAGTCTATCTCCCAAACTGCAGCACAACAAATTACTACAAAGAGATCTCCACCAACCTGTTTCTTTCCCCCACGGTCAATCTGTTCCCTTTTCTTCTGCCGTCGCTGTCGAGACTGGGAAGGTTCAGACCCAGAGCTGTGTGGCTGTAAATCTGAGAGGACTGTTCCCTGTTTTTCTTTAATACATTCACCATCAACTTGATCCTTAAAAATAACAAAATGAAATAAACATACACAACCCACAGAATAATGAAAGTCCTTTAAACTTCCAAATGGCCAAACCTTCCATATCTACTTTTTCTTCTTTTTTTCTTTTTTGAGATAGTGTCTCATTTTGTCATCCTCAGAAAAGTGCCATAGCATCATAGCTCACAGCAACCTCAAACTCTTGGATTCAAGCAATTCTCTTGCCTCAGCCTCCCAAGTAACTTGACTACAGGGACCCACCACAATCCCCAGCTATTTTTAGAGACGAGATCTCACTTTGGCTCAGGCTGGTCTTGAACTCATGAGCTCAGGCAATCTACCCGCCTGGGTCTCCCAGAGTGCTAATATTACAGGCGTGAGCTACCACGCCTGGCCTATATATCTACTTCTTCTCCTCTTCCTCCTCCAGTACTTTAAACATGGTAAATGAAAATGAGAAGGAGGGAACAGTTTTTCTCCAAATGAATGCTTCTTTGCAGTGCTGACACCAAAGACAAAATGTTAACATCAGCTATCTAAATGTTCTGGCCTTTGTTTCTCTTCCCCCAAATAAAAATAATTATTTTAATTAAATTACCTAAATTGTGATTACTCTCTTCATAACTTTTAATAGATTTTCTACTCTGAAAGTGAACCACGTTTTAAATTAACTCCAATATAATTTACATTTGGTTCTTGAGTAAACATTAGTTATTTGGATATACTCTAAAAAGCACAAAGAAAAGAGCATTGTGTTTGGAGTTAGATGGAGTCATATGGGAGAAACTTAATCTTCCTGAGCCCAGCTTCCTCACTTAAAAATGCATTTAATGCCCCACCTACATAGTATTAATGTTTGAGGATTAACAGAGATAATATACTAAAAGCACAAGAGAACTGCCATAGTTGACCATTTTCCTACATTGACCACCTCTTTAAGTTGACCTAATTTTCATAGACCAGACATATGCCACATGTGCGTATCAGCACAGTAGGCCTAGTTCCTCCAGTTTGTTACAGTCCCTTAGGTGGTCAAATTACAGAGGTTCTACTGTAGTTAAGATTATGTCTAGCACATATTAGATGCTCAAAGCAGTGGCCAACACATAAAAAATATTTTGTAAAGTTTTGTAATGAATATTTTGTAAATAAAGGTACATTTAGGTACAATTTCCCATTTTCCCTAAGTATGTAGGCTTTAGGGCAAACTTTGGATACCCTATAGAATACTCTTAAAATTCAATAATAAAAAGATAAATGAACCAAAAATTAACAATTTAAGTAGTTTATTTCTCCAAATGAGGTCTACCAATGACATATAAAAAGATGCTCAACATCATTAGTCATTAGGGAGATGCAAATCAAAACCACTTCACACCTCCTAGGATGGCTATTATCAAAATGATAGACAGTAACAAGTGGTGGCATGGATGTAAAGAAACTGAGACCCTCATATATTGCTGGTAGAATTAAAATGATATAATTGCTTTGGAAAACGTTTTATAGTTTCTCAGAAAGTTACACATAGTTACCATATAACCCAGCAATTCTACTCTTAGATATACACCCAATAAAATTGAAACATAAGTCCACACAAAATCCTGGACACAAATATTCACAGCAGCAATACCTGCAGTAGCCAAAAAGTGGAACCAGCCCAAATGATGAACAGATAAATATAATCCAACTGATGAATAGATAAATAAAATATTATATTTACATATAGTAGAAATTATTTGCCAATAAAAAAGAATGAAATAATTGTTACGTGCTACACCATAGATAAACCTTGAAAACATGCTAAAAGATGACACAAAAAGCCATAAACTGTATGATTCCATTTATGTGAAATGCTCAGAATAGGCAAATCCACAGAGACAAATGCTGAGACAGGTTGAGGTAAAGGTAGAATGGAGAATGACTGTTATTGGGAACGGGGCTTCTTTTGGGAGTGATGAAAATATTCTTCTGTTTATACTATTACTCATAACTACTGATTTACTTAAAATAAAAACTACAGCATAACCAGACATGACTCACACCTTTGTAACCATACTTTCCAGTCCTTTCTATGAAACAAATACTTTATATGTATCACTCACCTGGTCCTTTGGCTTTGGGGCTTTGATTAGTGGCTGAAGAGGCTTCACTGGTTCATTCTTTGCCCCAGTGACAACATTAGAGGACCATGTAGGAATCGGGATTTCAGGCTGAGCATCAGATTTGGGGATATCCTGCAGCGTCTCCTCCTTCACTTGAGAAATATTGCATTTACCTTTTAACTCACTAGAGGCATCTAAGTGGCTTGGTCGATTCTCTTGAACTAAGCCATCACTCATTGAGCCCCTCCTTTCTGTAGGTAAGATGTCTATATTTACCCTACTGATGGTGGCTACTGACTCTGTAGTATTGCTCAAGTCTGGTTTAAAGCTGTGGCCTTTCAGACTATCAGGTGACTTCAAGGGACTAACAATGGGTTTCTCCTGGTATAAACATTTTTCTTCACCCTGAATGAAAATATGTTTCCAAATTATTATAGCATTCTTCACACCATATATAAAAATTAACTCAAAATTAAACAACAGGTTCCTCAAAGAGTTAAACACAGAATTACCATATGACCCAACAGTTTCATTCCTAGGTATATACTCCAAAGAATTGAAAGCAGGGACTCAAACAGATATTTGTGCACCAATGTTTATAGCAACACTATTCAAAATAGCCAAAAGAAACAATACAAATGTCTGTCCGGCAGATGAATGGATAAATAAATGTGTTTTTTATGTGTGTGTGTGTATACCATGGAATATTACCAATCCATAAAGAGAAATACAGTTCTGATATATGCTACAACATGAATGAACCTTTAAAACACATCAAGTGAAATAGGCCACACACAAAAAGGCAAATACTGTATCATTCCACTTATATAAAACACATATAATAGCCAAATTCATAGAGAAAGAAAGTGAATGAAATGAATGAGAGGTTACCAGGGCCTGAGGATAGGGAGAATACAGAGTTATTGCTCAGTGAGTACAGAGTTTCTGTTTGGACTGATGAAAAGGTTTTAGAAGACAGTGGTGATGGTCGTATGACATAGAGACTGTAATTAAAGACACTGAATTATATACTTAAAAAAGGTTAAAATATGACTAAGTGGGATTTATTCCTGGAATGCAAGGATGGCTATGCTTTAGTTATCATTTTAGAGAAATCAGTTATTCTGTTGTGTCAGTTTAAAGAAAAGAATATTTTCATCATCCCAGAAAGAAATCCAGTACCAATTAATAGTCATTCTCCATTTGCCTTTTCCCCTGATCCCCTAGCAACATTTGTACCTGTTAGATTTGACTATTCTGAGGCAAGTGAAAATCAATTTAACAGACCACATGAACATAATGAAGGAAAAAAGACAAACAATCCCCTAATCAATACAGAAAACCCTTTTGACAAAATTCAACTTCCGTTAATGATAAAAAAACAAAACAAAACCAACAGTCTTAGAATAGAACAAAACTATCTCAACAGGATAAAAGTCATATATGAAACACTCACAGTGAATATCATACTTAATGGTGAAAGAGTGAAAGCTTTTCCTCCAAGATCAGAAACAAAGCAAGGATGCTCATTTTTGCCACTTCTATTCAATATAGCATAGGAAGGTCTAGCCAGAGCAATTATGTAATAAAAAGAAATAAAAGAAATCAAAATTAAAAAGGAAGGAGTAAAATTACTATTTACAGATGATATGATCTTATATGTAGAAAACCCTAAAGATTCTAAACAAAAAAACTGTTGGAACCAATAAATAGAATTTAGCAAAGTAGCAAGAGGCATAGTCAACACACAAAAAATCAGGTGGTTTTTTTTTTTGTTTTTTTTTTTTTTGTTTTTTTTTGCTGTGGTTGTTTTTTAAGAGATAGGGTTTCACTCTGTTAGCCAGGCTTGAGCACAATGACACAAGCACAGCTCAGTGTAGCCTCAAACTCCTGAGCTAACTAATTCTCCTGCCTCAGCCTCCAGAGAAGCTAGGACTACAGGCACATACCACCATGACTGATGAGCTAATTTTTTAAATTTTTTGCAGAGATCAGATCTCACTCAGTTGCTCAGGCTGATCTCAACTCCTGGCCTTAAGCAATTCTCTTACCTCTGCCTCCCAAGGCATTGGCATTACAAGCATGAGGCACCATGCCCTGCCTCAGTTTCATTTTATACACTAACCATGAACAACCTGAAAAGTAAATTATAAAAACAATTCCATTTACAACAGCATCAAAAAGAATAAAAGATGTATGAATTAATAAAAAAGTGAAAGACATATATAATGAAAACTGTAAAACATTGCTGAGAGAAATTAAAGCCTACATAGATAAATGGAAATACATTCATATTCATGGATAAGACTTAATATTGTTGAGATTATCAATAATACCCAGAGCAATCTATACATTCAATGCAATCCCTATCAAAATTGCAATGACTTTTTTTTGCAGAAACAGAAAAATCCATCCTAAAATTCATATGGAATCTCAAGAAATCACAAATAGCCTAATCTTGAAAAAGAAAAGCAGAGCTGAAGAACTCATACTTCCGATGTGTATTTTACCACAATAAAAGATTTAAAAATAAAAAAATGGATCAACAACTTAATAAAAGAGGTAAAACTATACAACTATTAGAAGAAAACATACGCATAAACCTTCCAGATATTGGATTTGGCAAGGGATTCTTAGATAAGACATCAAAAATATAAGCAAAAACAACAACAAAAAATAGATAGACTGGACCTCATCAAAATGAGAAACTTTTTGCAAATGACATTTCAAGAAATGACATTTTCAAGAAAGTGAAAATAAATTTTTAAAAAAGAAATAAAAACATAAAAAAAAACACCCTTAAGAAAATATAAAGGGTGGCTATAAAGTTCGTGTGCTATTTAAAATAGTGGTCTGTTTTAAACTGCACACAAACTTCATGGACACCATGTATATTAAAAAATATATATTTTGAGACAGAGTTTCACTTTGTCACCCTCAGTACAGTGTCATGGCATCATAGCTCACAGCAACCTCAAACTCTTGGGCTTAAGCGATTCTCTTCACTCAGACTCCCAAGTAGCTGGGACTATAGGTGCTTGGTTATTTTTAGAGACAAGGTCTTGCTCTGGCTCAGGCTGATCTTCAACTCATGAGCAATCCACCTGCCTGGGCCTCCCAGAGTGCTCGGATTACAGGTGTGAGCCACCATGCCTGGCAATTAAAATATTTTTTAAAAGAATGTGAGGACAACCTATAGAATGGAGAAAATATCTTGAAGTCATATATCTGATAAGGGTCTAATACCTGGAACATAGAAAGAACTCTTACAACTTATAATCTTAGCACTTTGGAAGGCTAAAGTGGGAGAATTGCTTGACACCCAACTTTCAGCTTGGGCAACCCCATCTCAACCTAAAAATTTAAAAATTAGCCAGGCACAGTGGTGTGCACCTATAGTTTTATATACTTAGGAAGCTGAGAAATATATAGAAAATAAGAAATATATATTAAGAAAATACTTGGTGCCTGTAGCTCAATGGTTATGGCACCGGCCACATACACCAGAGCTGGAGGATTTGGACCCAGCCCAGGCCTGCTAAACAATGACAACTACAACAAAAAAATATCCAGGCATCATAGCGGGCACCTGTAGTCTCAGCTACCTGGGAGGGTGAAGCAAGAGAATCACTTAAGCCCAAGAGTTTGAGGTTACTGTGAGCTGTGACAACCAGAGCTCTCTACCTAGGGTGACATAGTGAGACTCTATCTCAAAAAAAAAAAAAAAGAAAAGAAAAGAAAAAGAAAGAAAATACTAAAACAGTATTATATATTTAAAAATTAAAATACACATATTAAAAAATAAAGTGAAGACAACCTATAAGATGGAGAAAATATTTTCAAGTCACATATTAGCTAAGGGTTTAATACCTGGAACATAGAAAGAACACTTATAACACCAAAAAGACAAAAAAAAATAATAAATGAGCAAAAGCCTTAATAGACATTTCTTTAAAAAAGACATATAAATGGCCAACAAGCATGTAAAAAGATGCTCTATATCATTACATAGTCATTAGAGCAATGCAAATCACACTATACTGAGATTCCACTTCACACCTAGGAGATACTGAATCACAAAAACAAAGTGAGTATCAGTAAGGATGTAGAGAAACTGGAACCCTTGTGCATCACTTATGGGAATGTAAAATGGCACAGCCACTATAGAAAACAGTATGGCAGTTATTCAAGAAGTTAAATATAAAATTACCATTTGACCCAGCAATTCCACTTATAGGTTTATACCCAAAAGAACTGAAAACAGGTACTCAAATGCTTGTATGCAAATGTTCATAGTAATAGCTAAAAGGTGAAAACAACCCAAATGTCCACCAATGAATGAATGGACAAATTGTGGCATAGCCATATAGTAGAACATCAGTCAGACCTAAGAAGAAATGAAATACAGATACATGCTACATGGATGACCCTTGAAAACATGTTAAGTGAAAGCAACCAGACATAAAAGGTCACATATTTTGATTCCATTTATGTGAAATATCCAGGATAGGTAAATTCACAAAAACAGAAAACCCTGGTGGTTGTCAGGGGCTGAGTGGAGGAAAACATGGGGAGTGACTGCTTAATGGGTAAGGGTTTTCCTTTAGGGTAATAAAAATGTTTTGGAACTAGACAGAGATGATGGTTGTATAACATTATGAATGTACTAAACACAGTCTGTTCACTTTAACACAGTTAATTTTATGTTATACAAATTTCATCTAAAAATTTCTTAAAATAAAGAACAGTTTGACAGCCCACTTTGATTAAAGTGGCTAAATGAATCACCTTCACCTGTATTCGTAGTTTACAATAAGGAATTGCACAATAGAATCTCTAGTAAAGCATAATCATTTCAATTTCACATAAAATAATTTACTTAACTTGCCTACTTTTTAAAGTATAATTTCTAAAACATGTACCCTTTAAAAAGAAACATACCATTATATATGTCTTGAAGCCCTCAGAGGAGTGTATTTGGGAGTGGATTACTTCGTGATTTGATTCTGCCTTTCCAGAAATCACTGTAGCAACAGGCTTGGATTTAGAATCACCATTTTTAATGTTATTTTTAGAGGTTTTCCTTTATGAAGAAGAAAAGAAAGAAGAATTATTAACAATATATTTGAGATTATGGGTTTTTATGTGTATGTGGAAATGTATGTAATTTTACATTCCCTTATAGAACTGCACCATTTATAGAGAACAGTCTTCTAAAAACCTAGGGAGTGTCTACAGAACACCCAACCAGTAGTCTTTGAATAATCAAGGCCATAAAAAACAAAGAACATGATAAATTATCATAGACCAAAAGATAAAATATGTGGCATCCTGGACTGTAACCTGGAATAGAAAAAAAAAATTGGAGGAAAAATTGGGGAAAACCAAATAAAGTCTGGAGTTATGTAATGTTCCAATGTTGGTTTTTCAATTTTGACAAGGTACCATGGTAACATAAGATGTTAATCACAGAAGAAATTAGGTGATAGGGATAAAGGAACTCTCCATACCATCTTTCCAATTTTTCTCTTAATCTAAAGTTATTGTAAAATAAATATGCTATTTGGAAATTGCTTCACATATGGAACAGGATAAGTTTCATTTTCAAGTTTCACATGTTTGTAATAATACCACAACTTCTTAGCCAAGTTTGAGAGTAAAATGATTGAGCTGATATACTCCGTACTGACTTGCAGAATAAATGTATACAAGAATAATATCCCAAACTATTTTAGAGTATCATTTCTAAAACTGGGTAAACCTCTAGAGAATTCAAGGGGACCGTGGAAACCAGCACAGTGGAAGGCCAAAGGTCTGTATTCAGGGGTCCTCAAACTACGGCCTGCGGGCCACATGAGGTGGTGTGATTGTATTTGTTCCCATTTTGTTTTTTTACTTCAAAATATGTGCATATGTGCAGTGTGCAGAAGAATTTGTTCACAGTTTTTTTTTTTAAACTATAGTCCAGCCCTCCAACGGCCTGAGGGACAGTGAACTGGCCCCCTGTTTAAAAAGTTTGAGGACCTCTGGCAGTGGCAAGGTATAGAGAATGTGAACAAAAAGATGGCCCTTCTTTATCCCCTAGGCCTCTCCAACATTTTTCCTATTTAACATAACCCAAGGCAGGAGAAGTAGCCAACGACATCATGACAGTCTTGTCCAGCCTGGAACACCTGTCTGGTGAAGACAGAACCTGCAAATCAAAGAAAGGAATTCTTCTCTTGAGAAGTTATGCAAATGAAGACGAAACCTTATGAAAGCTCTCAGAAATTTGAGCACAATTTTCAGATGGTACTATTATTTTACATAGTAAATAATGGATAGGTTTCTCAGACAACCTAAAGATTGCCTAAAACATATCCCCCTTCAAAAGAGACTCTATACATCTTGGAATCCCTTTGAGGAATGGTATAGTGGCTCTCTATATGATTTTCTAGCATTCTGCTTTTAGCAATTAAGCAAACTAAATGTCTATTTGAAGGATGGCAGTATATGCTACCCCAAAATATGCTACTTTGGATACTTTACCCAAAAATATGCTATTTTAAGGTAAAGGCTCTTTAAAAAATGGATTCAAGAAGCGCACTGTGATTTTCCCCTTTTCCTTCCTGACAGCAGGAGATAAAACCTCCATGTGGTATATGTCTTCTCTATGCCACAGTGGCTCATGCCTGTAATCCTAGGACTTCGAGAGACTGAGGCAGGATGATTGCTTGAGGCAAGAGTTCAAAACCAGCCTGGGCAATACAGCAAGATCTTGTTTCTACAAATATATATATATAAAACAAAAAAAGCTGGTCAGCTGTGGTGGCATACACCTATAGTCCTGGCTACTTGGGAGGCTGAGGCAGGAGGATTGCTTGAGCCCAGGAGTTTGAGGCTATAGTGAGCTGTAACTGCACCACTGAACTTCAGCCAAGGTAATAAAGTAAGACCCTGTCTCAAAAAAAAAAAAAAAAAAAAAAAATTAAAAAAGAGAACGGAGAATTGAGACTGAGAGAATTATGACTAACAGGCCCATTAAAATAATTCTATCTTCCTTTAGTCTTGCCACATACTTAGTTACTTTTCCACAAATACTTCTCTTCATTCAATCTAGCATAAAAGCATTTACAATTTGCTACTTCTTTGGGTCTTCATTTCCTTATTAGGGATCCCTTGTCACATAAAACTGGCCTAGCCAAAAAACTCTAAGGGTAAAATTTGTCTCCTTTACATATTTTAATCATGCAATTTTATTTCATGTTTATAAACACTCACCATAAATTCATGCATATGAAAATTACAGAAGCTACCCTTTTTTTATTCCATCTATTTAACCCAGCTATTTACAAGGGAAGTATCTTACGCCTTCGTGGCCTCCAAAAAGATGGAGATTTGACGCTTTATATAAGGCTGCCTCAGGATGCTCCTCACAGAGGGTCTTTCTTCAGGCCTTTTGCTCAACATTGTTTTTATCAGTTCTGCCAGCTCTGGGCTATAATCTCTTGGCATTGGTGGCAGCTACAAAGAAAAATAATACTGCAATTATGACTAATGATCTTATGAGACAAAGTAAAAACTGGTTTAAATAAATATTAGGTTTCCTACCATTTGCTAATATTTATTTAAAGTCATATATCCAAATAGGCAGAAAATGACCGGTATACTAGTATAGAGAAAATTTTCTGATGCCCTGGTTATAATAACAAGTTGTAAGACTATAAAAGTATATATCCTTCAACTCACTAGTCCCATTTGAGGGCATATTTCTCTCCTTCAGAAATAAGAATATGAGTTGCTAAAGATTTATATACCAGGATGTACAATGCAGTATTGTCTTACAGTAGTAAATAACTGGAAACAACTTAAATGTTCATCCATAGGGAACTTGTAGAATAAATTATGGCACAACCTTCGTATAGAATATTAGGCAGCTGCTTAAAAAATAAGACTTACATATTCCAACCCGGAAAGATGCCCTCATATATAATGTACTACACTGATTCCATTTCTGTTTCTTTTTTTTAAGTATCTGTGCAGATGTGTGTACATACATAGAAACCCAGAGTTATGTCTGCGTAAAGACAGAAAAAAGCTAGGAAGGCCATACACCAGATTACTAGTGTTGACTATCTCCAGGGCATGGAAGTAGACAAAAAAGAGAGGGGAGGCCGGGCGCAGTGGCTCACACCTATAATCCCAACACTTGGGAGGCTGAGATGGGTGGATTGCTGAGCTCACAGGTTTAAGACCAGCCTGAGCAAGAGTAAAACCCCATCTCTAAAAAATGGCCAGACACTATGGCAGGCGCCTGTAGTTCCAGATACTTGGGAGGCTGAGGCAAGAGAATCCCAAGAGTTTGAGGTTACTATGAACTATGACGCCACGCCACGGCACTCTACCAATGGTGACAAATTAAGACTCTGTCTCAAAAAAAAAAAGGTGTGTGGGGGGGGAATTTCACTCCTTTCAGTTTGATTTCAAGTAGAATTATGGGCAAATATTGCTTTTTAAATGTGGTTTTCGATGTTTTCCAAATTAAAAAATTAAATGAGTTTTGGGATAATTTTAAAATCAGTAGGTGATTTATGGCCTTAAAACTTAATAATTTGTGGAAGCTCGACGCTGTCCAGGGTAACTAGCTTCATGGAACTAACATATAAAATGAGTCAGTCTGGCATCCATATCAGACAAGATACTTTCTGTAGTTCTAACTAGCTACTGATGATTATGATTATCATGGGAACAAATTCAAAACAGAGTGGACTCGTTTTAAATGGAACTCATCTAACCATAAGCTACTTAGGAGAAGATACTTACAACCTCCCAGGGCACCTGTATATCCTGTGGATACAGGGAGAAGTTTTCAAAAACCCAATTCTTTCAAGCCATTAAAGCCCCTTTATAGATTGTTAAGAAATGACCGATTGGGTGGTGCCTGTGGCTCAAGGAGGGGCACTGGCCCCATGTACCAGAGGTGGCGGGTTCAAACCTGGCCCCGGCCAAAAACCAAAAAAAAAAAAAGAAATGACCAATCCTTTCTCCTTTAGTTTTTGACCTTTCCCACCAGAAGGGACACACCATTCTTTTTTTTTATTTTTTTATTTTTTTATTTTTGAGACAGAGTCTCACTCTGTTGCCCTGGGTAGAGTGCCAGGCATCATAGTTCACAACAACCTTAAACTCTTGGGCTCAAGAGATCCTCTTGCCTCAGCCTCCCAAGTAGCTGGGACTACACAGTGCAGCCACAGCTAGTTTTTCTATTTTTAGTAGAGATGGGGATCTCACTCTTGTTCAGGCTAATCCAAACTCCTGAGCTCAAGTAATCCACCCACCTCCCAGAGTGCTAAGATTACAGGAATGAGCCCACCCTACCATTCTTAACTATCCATCCATCATCAATAATTACAGTATATACTCGAGTATAAGCAGAGTTTTTAGGCACAAAATTTGTGCTGAAAACCCAAACTCAGCACAAATTTTGTGCCGGAAAAACTCGGCTTATACTCGAGTATATACGGTATTCACTGACTTATCAAAATCATCAATGATTTTGCCAGTAGCTATCTACAAAGCTGCATTATATAAACCTTGTTCAATTAGTTCTAGATTATTCCTTACCTTTCCTTCAATAATCCGATAAACTAAAGAATTCATGTCTTTTGCATTAAAAGCATGCTTGAGGGTGGCCATTTCATAGACACAGCATCCCAGAGCCCAAACATCAGACTAAAAAAGTAGAACAGTAAACAGTTAAAAGTCAGAATAGTTTATTTACATGCTTCTCCCTTTAAGAAAAGAAGATATTTTCCTTAAACCAATTCATAGATAATTATTCTGATTTAACTCTTCTGAAAGGTCCTGAAATTATGAATACTTTTCCAGAGACAAGGCAAATCAGCATACACAGCCCAATCCTACCTTGTAGTTATAGGGCTTGTTTGAGAACAATTCAGGACTCATGTAGTAAGGTGTGCCAATGAGGGTGCTAGCCATGTCACAGTGATTCTCTAATACTCGGGCAATTCCCAGGTCACCCACTTTGATGATGTTTGTTCTTGTTAGGAAGACATTCTGAGTTTTCAGATCCCGATGAAGGATGTGTTTTTCATGTAAATACTAAGGAGAGAAATAAAATTTCATCAAATATAAATATACTTATTTATTTATTTATTCTTGGTTTCTTAAATACCATCAGCCATTGCATGAGTTAGATTTAGTTACCTACCTACCAAAACATTATCGTTTTATAATCTCTAAATAAAAACTTACAACTCTTAAAGAAAACCAATTTATATATATTCATTTACCCAGTACCCATAAAAACTGTTCCTTGAAACTTTTGACAATTATGCCATTTTAGCATTACATGCATCTAGTTTTAAAATATGCTTATAAACTCCCACTGAAGGTAGGATAACTCACATGAAGTCAGATACACATTCCTCTTGGACCCATGCAGTTCTCAGCTTAATATTTTCTTTTTGTTATGCCTACAAATTATACATTTAATAATTCCACAAATTTGGCAGAGTTCATGATGACATCTAGAATGTTTTCACCAAATTGTAGACATAAATATGAAAACTATCATCAAACTTGATGACACAGATGGAGGGCTTGGCTTCTACCTGATCAATGACCATGCCAGTCTTTTTTGAGCCATCTTCTTTAGCATATTCCACTTCTTTGCTTTCTAGGCTGTCCACAACTTCTGTTTCCCTTTCTGCTGGAGGTGAATCATTGGAGTCAGGCATAATGTGAAGGTCTCCTTCTTCGTAATCATCTAAGAGCTGGTAGGAGGTCTAACAAATTTGTGAACTTGCCATTATGTGCTTACATTGGCAGCACTGTACGAACAACTTGGTACGGTTTCAAACCTTGGTATATCAGTGTCTCACAGTTGTGTTTGTGTCAATGTGTGGTATCATCTTGCTAAGTAGCATTCATTATTGTTGTTGCTTGTTTTTATGTACCATCAAAAGAATGTCGGAGCTTAAATTAGAGCAATGTACAAACATTCATAAATTTATTATCTTGGCAACAGTGGAAGTGAAAACAGGGACATGTTAGCCCAAGTTTATCGTGACAATACCATGAAGAAAATGGCAGTGTACAAATCGATTAAACATTTTTCTGAGGGGAGAGAAAGTGTTACTAATGGAGAGAAGTAAAGGCAACCAGTAATGAGAAGAACCGATGAAAATATTGCAAAAATTCATTGCATTGTGAGTCAAAATCATTGGCTGACTATGAGAAGCATAGCAGACTAACTAAACATCAATAGAGAAATAGGACAGTCTTAACCAAAAATCTTGGCCAGGAACTCATGGGGTTTTTGTTTGGTTTGGTTTGGTTTTTGAGGCAGAGTCTCACTCTGTTGCCCAGGCTAGAGTGCTAGAGTGCTATGGTATCAGCCTTGCTCATAGCAACCTCAAACTCCTAGGTTCAAGTAATCCTCTTGCCTCAGTCTCCCAAGTAGCTAGGACTACAGGCACTCACCATGATGCCCAGCTAATTTTTCTGTTTAGTAGACATAGGGACTCGCTTTTGCTCAGACTAGTCTCAAACTCCGGAGCGCAAGTGATCCTCCCACCTTTGCCTCCCTGAGTGCTAGGATTAGAGGTGTGAGCTACCATACCCAACCAACTCATGGCTCTTGCATCATAACAATACACCAGCTCACGTGGCCCTGTCTGTGAGAGAGTTTTCAGCCAGTAAACAAATAACTGTATTAGAACACTTTCTCTATTACCTGATCTGGCTCCCAGTGACTCTTTTCTTTCTTTTTGCTTTTTTTAACTGAGAGTCAGAACACAGACTTTTTTCTGTATCTGAAAATAAAAGAAATATTGAAAGGAAGACATTTTGATGACATTCAGGACATAAAGGATAATACAATAATAACTTTGATGGACATTCCAGAAAAACAGCTTCAAAATTGCTTTGAAAGGTACACTACGTTTGGCATTGGTGTATAGCTTCCCAAGGGGAGTACTTCAAAGTTAACCTTAGTTTATTCAGCAATGAATGATGTAGCACTTTTTCTAGGATGAGTTTGTGAACTTAATTGTCAGACCTCCAGTGTCTTTCTTGTAGGTAATATAAAATCACGTGTTCATGACAGATGCACATGCTTAGACCATTCCCTTTCACTCATCTTTAGAGCGCTCCTGTCTCAAACACATGTTCCGCCGCTTTACCAATTATTGTGTCCACCAAGTGTATACCACTGATTTGAGATATTGCAACTCTATTAGGGAGAACTTCAAGTGCAGAAACTCTTCCATCTTCATTAAGTTCTAGTCTACAAACACAGTCAAATCTATCATATTTTGGAAGATACAAAGAAAGATTTACAGGCACCTGGTCTTTCCACTGGGTAACAGAGCCATTCCTCTCTTTCCAACCATGTTGAATTCTGCAGCCTACAAGGTTCCAGTGGGGCTGGGAAACCAGTGTGCTTGGCCCCACAATGCTCCAATGTTTTTTGTGAGACATCCTCTTCTTCATCATGTTTGCAGATACTCCAGCACAGTCTGCATTAGTTCTGGACCACTGGCCAGGTGTCTTTCCAGACAAGGTCTTCATTTATCTATATTTAAGTGAGCAGCAGAGTTGCTGGACTAGGGTGAAAATTCAATATTCTCCAATTTGAAACTTTTCACAGAATGCTAATTCTCATTAATCCATCTTCCAAGTATCTCTTTTACAAGTTCAACAAAAATATGTGAAATTACAAGTACTCTGCCAGCCCCAGCCTGAGCCAACAGGCACCTCCCTATCCCTGCTCCCAGGCCACAGCAGCCACCTGTCCCCCTCAGCCACACAGCCACCCTATGAGGGGGCATGCCCACAGCCCTCAATGGACTGAGACAGACACAATACCCGCCAACAGTCAATATTTTCAATTATAACAGAAACATTTTTATTTAAAGAGCATATCTTAGATTTTAAACAAGGTCATTTAATTCTGGACAAGTTTTCTCAATTCCAAAATGGTATTTCATAAACAGTCTCACTTTTGAGTATGTGTATATTAAAACACAAACTTCTTTTGCATTTCCACCCATGGTGACAGCCCTAATCACCACAGTGTAGGCATATTAATTAGCCCAGGCACCTTTCAGCATGACACAGTGACCATTGTCACTCTTTGCTCTGGGTCAAGTCAGAGCACTTAAAATTGACTTTGTCATAAATATTAAATGAATAAAGAACTAGCTTCTCCTGCAATTAGACATGAAACTCATGCCTATTTTAAAATAGATATCACTCACTCAGAAATATTCTGATGCTATAACAAAATGAATGGGGTCTACTTCATAAATGAATTCTAAAAAAAAATACATTTTTTAAATTTAAGTATTTGAGGAAAAAATTTCCTAAAATACACCTGCCATCTTCCTGCAACCTTGGAGCAATCAGATGCTGGGAGTCTAGACGGTACCTGCAACGCCATGGCAATCTGTACAAACCACTCTACCACTTGACTCTCAGGCAGAAGCTGCCCTTTCTGCTCCTTGAGCTTCTGGTACAGATCACCTCCTTCGCAGAAGCCCATGACAATGTAGAGCAGACCATCTCCTCCCTCCCAGGACTCCTTGTAGGTGACAATGTTGGGGTGCTTTAGCTGAGATAAGAGCTGGGCTTCCTGTTCAGCAGCTCGCCGCTCTCGGCTAGAGGCTTTTCGGAGGTTCAGTTTTTTGATGACGTACTGCAAAGAAAACAATGTATTTACAATGTGAAATAAACATACAGCTTCGAAGACTCTTACGAATGTCCTCAAAACCAACCCTCAGGAGCCTGTTAGATAATCTATTTATGTTGCTTTTCACAAAGCACAAAATTGGGGGAGAATATTTGCTATTACTAATGATACTTTTTACATGGTAGACTTACAGCCGTGTGGGGTCACAAAAATTTATCCTATCCATCTGGCCAAAAAAATGAGTTCAAAAGAATATACCATTGAATCAATCATAAAATCTGTGTTGGAAATTCCTTACCTTCTAAGTTCCCCCTATAAATGTACAAGACTTGACTATGCATCTGTAGACAAAATCTATTGAGCACATCAGATTCTCAAAGGGATCCATAGCACAATAAGATTAAAAATCACTGGTTGGGCACAGTGGCGCATGCTTGTAATCCCAGCACTCTGGGAGGTCAATGCAGGAGGATGGCTTAAGATTAGGAGTTCAAGACCAGCTTGGGCAACACAGTGAGACCCCCATGTCTACAAAATTTTTGTTTAAGGTTAGCCAGGCATAGTGCCACATGCCTATAGTCCCAGCTACTTAGGAGGCTAAGGCATAATTTCCTGAGCTAGGACAATGCCACTATACTCTACCCTAGCAACACTTTAACTAAAAAAAAAAAACAACACGAAAGAAAGAAACACAGAAAAGAAAAGAACAGAAAAAAAATGAAAGAAAGAAAAATCCTTATCCTGAACATACAAAATTATTTCCACTTAAAAAGTCATGGCCAAGTGCGGTGGCTCACACCTATAATCCTAGCATTCTAGGTAGGTCAGGAGTCCGTGACCAAGCTGAGCAAGAATAAGATCCCGTCTTTACTAAAAATAGAAAAACTAGTTGGGTGTTGTGGAGGGTGCCTGTAGTGCAGCTACCTGGGAGGCTGAGGGAACAGGATTGCTTAAACCCAGGATTTGAGGTTGCTATGAGCTATGACACCATGGCACTCTACCCAGGGTGACAGAGTGAGACTCTGTCTCCCAAAAAAGTCAATATCTTCTAATACTCTCAATCAATTAATTGCTCTCAATCAATTCAAAGACCATGTAACTAATTTCTTCAACAAAACACATATTAAAATGTTCTTTGTGACATGTAAACTACTGCTCATATGTGAG
Organism: Loris lydekkerianus; assembly: GCA_963574355.1. Taxonomy (NCBI): domain Eukaryota; kingdom Metazoa; phylum Chordata; class Mammalia; order Primates; family Lorisidae; genus Loris; species Loris lydekkerianus. Next base: position 19,766 of record CAUYPK010064619.1, read on the forward strand.
AGCTATTCTTATAGCTAGTCTCTCACCCTCACCCTCAGTTCAAAAATCTAATGATTCCCCAGTGCCTACTGAATAAATCTCTCATGCCTAACCTCATGTCCCAGGCAGAGTGACCAGCACCTGAGACAAAGAAGAGAGAGGGCCCTATGCTTAGGGGGTACATCATTCCTTGGCTTGCCTGGGGAAGTCTGATTGATTGTCCTGGTGTAACTAATAATGCCTCCTTTCAGTTTCAAAGCTGCACCCAGTTTGTACAATACATTATATGTAACATACGTATCAATAAACCATGTTGAAGAGTTGGTTCATTATCCTGAGGGTAATAGGATAAAAAGTACTTCAAGCAAAGGAGAAGAGTCAACATTAGACCAAAATTTTGAAAGGTCACTGAGACTGCAATTAAAGAAATGGATTAGAGCAGAGTGAATCAGGAGGCAGAAACAGCTGGGAAGCCTTTGCCATAGTTTAGGTAGAGATAATGGTGTGCTGGGTTGGCATGGTACTAGTGGAGATGGAAAGAAGGCCTGCTGGCTTAGTGACAAATGAATATACTCTACATTTGCTATGAGGATGGAGGTGAGGCTTAAAAATGACTCCCAGGTGTCCATCTTGGGCAACTGGCAGGCTGGTGGTGTTCCTCACTGCAGTGGGGGAGGTGAAGATGTGCATAAAGGTCTGGAAGGAAGATAATGAGGTGACTTTTAAATGAGTCCAGCAGTTTAGAGACGAGACATTTGGGAGCCTTCATTCAAGGAGTAATGACTGCCAGGCTCTGTGCTGGGCTCTGGGAATGCATGATTCCTGCTCTCATGGAATTGTAAGGGGTGGGAGAGAGGTATGTAGATCAAAAACATCAATGACTACTACAAGGGAGAAGTAAAGGAAATTTGGGGCACGTATTACAGGGAGGTTGGCCCTGAGGAAGTGCCATCCGAGATGGGCCCCTTCAGATCAGTCCCGAGCTAGTCCTCCGGATGGTGCCCTCGGGGCACCCCTGCCGGCCCCCCACCCTTTGCTGGGCCCCAGTCCCGCTGACCTGTCTGCCGTCCCGCCGATGCTTCACGAGCGTCACCTCCCCATAGCTGCCTCTGCCCACGACCCGCAGGTAGCAGTACGCGGCCAGGGGCATGTTCCCAGCACTGGCCAACAGCTGGGATGCAGCGTTGGGTAGAGCAGCGGGCCGCGGCGGGAGGGCCCGCTCATGCCAGAGAGGTGGCCCTGCCGGAGCCGGAGAGCGAAGGCCCAGCCCACAGCGACGCCGCTGCCATAGCGATTAGGCCGAGCAGTCCACGCATGCTCTGGCGTCCCCGGAGGACGCGCCATAGAGCAGACGCTAGGAGCAGCCAGAGCGGTTCCGCCGCCACCCACCCGCGCGGCAGGACAACCTGCCATAGAGCCGAGACTCCAGGCGGCCAGAGCGACTCCGCCGGGCCCTGAGCGCGCGCCCTCTGCCTCAGTTTTCGCCCGCAGGCCGGGATTGTAAACGCTGGGCAGCTGCGGATTATCGTGCATTTACTGGTCCTCTGCACTTGTGTCGTTTTTTCATTCTATAAATATTTATTAACAGTCTATGTGCCGAGGCGACAAAGTTCCTTCCCTCCTGGAACTTGCATTCTAATGAGAGGGTGACTGACTACAGAGGCTACCAGTAACATTTGCTATACAGGGTGTCCTCAACGGCGCCATACATAGGGAAAATGGGAAATTGTAGCTCAATGGATCTTTATTTACAAAATCTTCATTACAGAATTTTACAGAATATTTACAAAATATTCACTACGTGTTGACCACCTCTTGGTCAAATTTTGTAATGATTATTTTGTAAATAAAGGTACCTTTAGCTACAATTTCTCATTTTCCCTGTGCATGGTGACTTTGAGATGGGTGCCAGCAGCCTGATCACCTCCATAAGATGGATATGCCCGCCAGCGATGGGGGGGCTGTGTAGGATAAAAGATGAAAGGACAAAAAGATGAGATACCATAACTCTGAAACGATGACAGACACCGTTACTCTTAGATGGTCCCGGGCAGAACAGGACAAGATAAGAACAAATGGGCCAAGTACTGTCATAATAAGAGTAAAGGAGCTAAGTGCTGTGACAAATTATTTTACTTATCCATTAGTTGCTAGATCTGCATTATGTTACCTTATTGTTATCTAACAGCCCTTTATGTTACCTATTGAATAAACAGCTAAAATGCAAATTTCGCTTCTGAAAAAGGGGTCATCGTGACCCCGTGCTTGCTTTTTGCTTCTTTTGCCAACTTTCTTTTTGCTTCTAATTGCTAACTTTCAGCCCTACATGTTTGGCCCTTTGCCAACTTTCAGACTAGAAAAAAACCAACTTCAGACCCCTCAATGCTCTCTCACTTAGTCTTCATCAGACTTTGCTGAGACAGCCAGGTGGTTAATACAAGATTCCGTTTGGGGCAGTGCCTGTGGCTCAGTGGGTAGGGCGTGGGCCCCATATACCAAGGGTGGTGGGTTCAAACCCGGCCCAGGCCAAACTGCAACAAAAAAGTAGCCGGGCATTGTGGCGGGTGCCTGTTGTCCCAGCTACTCGGGAGACTGAGGCAGGAGAATGGCCGGGGCCCAAGACCTTGAGGTTGGTGTGAGCTGTGTGATGCCATGGCACTCTACCGAGGGCGATGAAGTGAGACTCTTGTCTATACAAAAAAAATAATAATAATAATAAATAAATAAAAGACTCCATTTTCAACTTCTAATTTGAGTCGGTGGTCCTTATCTCGCCCCATAACAACTTTAGGGGCGACTTTCAGGACACCCTGTATTTTGTTTTACCATGTGCCTGACCATCAAACAGTCCACATTATTTTTTGATTCACTTCAAAGTAAACTGAAGATACATTACACTTCATCCCTAAAAGCTTTAGCCTACTTACTGAGAAATGCAAGGAACTCTCAGCACATAATGACCATCCAAACCACTGCACTAGGAGACTTGGCCAAACTCTAGCATGGCTTCTAACAGCTCAAGGCCCAATTTAAAAATGCCTGTCTGACACAACCCCTGGGTGAAGGGCTCAATTACAATTTGAACTTTACCTAACAAACACAGACAGTGGGCCTAATCGAATGTACCCTTATATTAATCTGAAGCTAAAATAAATCCATTCTACAAGAAAAATTAAAAATAAATAAAAATGCTTGCCTAAGAAAGCTTAAAGTTGCCAAAAGAAATGAGGAAAGTCCTCCCAGCAACACCAGTAAGCCTAGCAAGTTGAAAAGTGCATGAGTGAATCAGAAAGGCTGCTGTCCCTGACTCTACCTGAGCCCACTTAGCTCTTCCTCTCCTCTCCTTCATTCTCCCTTTGAAAAACCCAGTCACCTCTACACAAATCAGAAGGGATCTCAGCTTTTTTCCTCTACTGTCAGTTGTTACTGAATAAAATCTGTTTTCTTTGCTTTAACTAATGCCTGACCTTGCTTATTTTTAGCAATAATCATTGACTAGAGTTCAATATTGATTTATGATTCTTTTTGTTTGATTTTTTTGTGGGAACAAAAATCTCCATTGAGTAAGAATGTGCAAATCTTAAATGTACCCTTCAGATAATTTTTAAAATTCTGTATACCCAAATATCCTATTAAGATATTGATCAAGGATGTGGAGAAATTTGAGTCCTTGTGCATTGTTGATGGGGATATAAAATGATTTAACTTGCCATGAAAAACAATATTGTCATTCCTCAAAAAAATAAACATAGGCCCTATATGGTGGGTCGAACCTGTAATCCTAGCACTCTGGGAGTCTGAGGAAGAAGGACTGCTTGTGCTCAGGAGTTCAAGACCAGCCTGAGCGAGAGTGAGACCCCTTTCTCTACTAAAAATAGAAAAACTAGCCAGGCATTATGGGTGCCTGTAGCTCCAGCCACTTGGGAGGCTGAGGCAAGAGGATTGCTTGAGCCAAAAAGTTTGAGGTTGCTGTGAGTTATGATGTCATAGCACTCCACCAAGGATGACTGAATGAGACTCTGTCTCCAAAAAAAAAAAACAGTTAAAAATGGAATTACCACATGATCCAGCAATTTAACTTCTGGGCACACACCTAAAAAAATTGAAAGCAGGGACTCAAACAGATATTTGTACATCTGTCTTCATATTAGCACTATACATAATAGCCAAAAGGTAGAAATACCTGGGTATCCATCACTTGATGAATGGATAAACAGACTATGATATATGTAGGTTATTATGAAAGTTACACGAAAATCAAGAATTGTAAAATTCCCAAGAACATAAATAAATGAAGCCCTCCCAGTAATATTAGTAAGCCCAGCATGTTAAAATTTGCACTGGGCGGCGCCTGTCGCTCAAAGGAGTAGGATGCCAGCCCCATATACCGGAGGTGGTGGGTTCAAACCCAGCCCCGGCCAAAAACTGCAAAAAAAGAAAATAAAATAAATTTGCATCCATGAATCAGAAAGGATACTGTCAACTATGTCTCTTGGAAGTGAAACAATGGATCTACCACAGTCTATCTCAAAACTCTCATAGTGACCTACATGTAAGTATAATGGAACATTATTCAGTCTTAAAAAGGAAAGTGATTCTGACACATGCTACGGCATGAACATTGACAACATTATACTAAATGAAACAATACAGAGGCAAAAGGACAAATATATGAGGTAGTTAGAATAGGAAAACTCATAGAAACAGAAAGTAGAATGGTGGTTGCCAAGGGGAGGGGGAGAAGGGCAATTGGAAGTTAGTGGTTAATGGGTACAGAGTTTCAGCTGGGGAAAATGGTGATGATGGTTGCACAACAACGTGTATGTATTTACGCCACTAAGTTAAAAGTGGTTAAAAGTGGTTTGTGTATTTTACCACAATAAAAAAGGTCTAAAATTTTTTTTTGAAGTTTCAAAAAAGATGTAGAGCAGTGTTTTCAACCTTTATTTTGTTATTATCCCTCTAAGGAGACTTCTTAGGCAGTTTTTTCTAATCACTCTTTCCCCATGAACTACATAGTAATACAGACACACTGTAAATCTGTTTATGTAATGTAAAAAAAATGTACTGTAAAAATCTGTTTATGCCCTTTGGAGGACCACAACCATTGTAATAATTAAGATTTTTTTTGCCCCTCTGCCGGGCTATCCGGCAGGTCCAGAAGAGGGGAGAGCAGGGCCAGCCTGACTCTGTCCCCGGGGCTGAGCGGGATGGTGAGCATCGTGGCCCGAACAGGAACACACGAAATCGGGAGTCTATCGAAGCAGGAACTCAACTTTATTGCGTCAAGCAGCCGCTTATATAGAGCGTGGGGAAGGGGTGGGGAAAGGAGGCGGGGGATGAGGTACGTGTGATGGGTGGTAACAGGGTTGGGCCAATGGCATGGTACCACATCAGCTGTATCTAGGTAGAGGCAGTTTCAAGCAGGGCCTTGCTGAGTCATTGCTATGCGGAAGTACCTCGATGGATTTACTTCTAGTTAGGCTCGGGAAGTTGCATTAGGCCTGAAGCACATAGCAGGGCCCAACACCCCTCCAAGGACCAACTTTTGCCCGTTTAAGACAATATTGCCCCTGTTGAGAATTTATAACATAGAGTTTCACTATCACTGTACAATGTTTATTCATGCCCCTACCCAGTTAATCTCCAGTGCCCTCCCAGAGGCAACTACTGTTCTGATCTTTTTCGCCATAGATTAGTGTTGAGTAGTTTTTCCCTAGTGGCTGGAAGTATACATCATACTCCTTTGCATCTGGTTCTTTCACTCAGCATAATGTCTGTAAAATTCATCTGTGTTGTTGCATGCTTCAGTAATTTATTTTTATTGCTGAATAGTATTATAATTGCATGAATATATCACAATTTGTTTATCCATTCACCTGTTGATGGACTAATTGTTTTATTGTTAAATAATAGCTGTGTACATTAGTGCAATCAATGGGTACAATGTGCTGGTTTCATATACACTCTGAAATATTCTCATCAAACTGTTCAATGTAGCCTTCATGGCATTTTCTTAGTTATTGTATGTAGATATTTGTATTCTGCCTTTAGTAAGTTTCGCCTGTATTCATTCTAAGATGCACGGTAGGTGTGGCCCCACCCGTTACCCCCCCTCCACCCTAACCTCTCTCCCTCCCTTCCCCTTCCTTGGCCCTTTCCTCATAGTCTTGTGCTATAGTTGGGTTATAGCCTTCATGTGAAAGCTATAATTTAGCTTCATAGTAGGGCTGAGTACATTGGATACTTTTTCTTCCATTCTTGAGGTACTTTGCTAAGAAGAATATGTTCCAGCTCCATCCATGTAAACATGAAAGAGGTAAAGTCTCCATCTTTCCTTAAGGCTGCATAGTATTCCATGGTATACATGTACCACAATTTGCTAGTCCATTCGTGGGTTGGTGGGCACTTGGGCTTCTTCCATGACTTAGCAATTATGAATTGGGCTGCAATAAACATTCTGGTATAGATGTCTTTGTTATGTTGTGATTTTTGATCTTCTGGGTATAAACCTAGTAGAGGAATTATAGGATCGAATGGCAGGTCTATTTTTAGGTCTCTAAGTATTCTCCAAACATCCTTCCAGAAGGAACATATTAGTGTGCCCTTTTATACACATCCACGCCAACATCTCTGGTTTGGGGATTTTGTTATGTGAGCTACTCTTACTGGGGTTAAGTGATAACTCAAAGTAGTTTTGTTTTTTTGTCTTTTTAATTGTTGGAGATTCATTGAGGGTACAAGAAACCAGGTTACACTGATTGCATTTGTAGGTAAAGTCCCTCTTACCATTGTATCTTGCCCCCAAGAGGTGTGTCACACACAGAGACCCCACCCCCCTCCCTCTCAAAGTAGTTTTGATTTGCATTTCTCTGATAATTAAGGATGATGAGCTTTTTTTCATGTGTTTGTAGATTGTGCGTCTGTCTTCTTTAGAGAAGTTTCTTTTCAAGTCCCTTGCCCACCCTGAGATGGGATCATGTGTTCTTTTCTTGCTAATACGTTTGAGTTCTCTGTGGATTCTGGTTATTGGACCTTTATCAGAGGTATAACCTGCAAATATTTTCTCCCATTCTGAGGGCCGTCTGCTTGCTTTACTTGCTATGTTCTTGGCTGTGCAGAAGCTTTTTAGTTTGATCAGGTTCCAGTAGTGTATTTTTGATACTGCTTCAATTGCCTGGGGAATGATGGACTAATTTTGTGACTTTATCTCCATTCTGCCTTCCTCACTCTAAACAAGCAGATGTGAATGAAGGAATTGGGGGCTGATAAACGAGTGAGTGAAAAAGCACCTGCCTAGATGGATCTGGAAGAAGTGTCTATGGTTGATACTGGGAGGCCTAGAGGGCTTAAGTAAGACGAATGGGGGAGTAAGACCAAGACAACTCAGCACCTGCAAGTGTGGTAGACAGGAAAAGTCCTGAGCAGACTGGTCCTTTGAAATGACTCTGGCTGCTGCCTGGAGAGTGGACTGTAGGAACAGTGGAATAGGGGACCACCCATCCAGATAAGAGAGGTGTATGGCATAGACTTGCAGTGCCTGGGGACTAGGAAAGAAGTGAATGGATCAGAGAGATACTTATGGAGTGGGAAGTATAAGAAGGGGGTCTACAAGAGGGAGAGGCATGCAGGATGCCTCCAACTTTCTGGTTTAGGTGGCCAGCTGAATGGTTGTGGCCTTCACTGGAATGCACAGCAACAAGGGGAAGACCAGGCCCATGTGCTCACCTGCAGACTCCAGTCTCTCTCTCTCTCTCTCTCTCTCTCTCTCTCTCTCTCTCTCTCTCAGTTGTGAATGGTAAGTGAATTAGGATACAAAAGATGCTGAGAAGTATGCCAGGCGCTAGTCACTATTAGCTCTCCCCAATACAAATATGTTTCCACCTCCTTCTGTGGACTAGCCTTGGTGCTAGGCATCTTTCAACAGCCCAGTCTTGACCTTGTCACACTCTTGCTCAAAATATCTTTAGTTCTTCCTGCCCAAAAGACTGGCCACTTTCAGACCTGCCTCTTCCCAGCCTTCCTCCCCACCTTCTTCATGAGCTCTGGTTCTCATCACCCAGATGCTGTCCCCTTCCCCAAGTACATGTCCCACTTCCCTGTCTGCTTTTCTTTCCCTCCCTTCCCATCTTCTGCTTCCCAAGTGCTGCTGTTCTTTACAGACACCTGTCCCAGGACCCTTCTGATCCCTGTGGGAGGTGAGCCCCACCCCTCTAAATTTCTGCCGCTCTTCCTTTAAGCTCCTCTTCAGTTCCCACCCCTGCCTGGGATTCACTGGGCTCCACTTGACATGTCTGACTCTCCTTTCTCAAGGCATCAGCTCCCAGAACACAGCAAGGCACCTACAGTTCATCATGGTGGTTTCCCAAGTGCCTCGTGTTGTGCCCAATATACCACAGGCCGTGGTCCACAAAATAAACAGAACCCCAAATGTACCATTTTCATGTCAATCCATTTCATATTTCACAAAGGGCAGAAACAGGCCAGAAGGTCACCCTGGGCGAAGGATAATAAACCTTTTCCCAGAAGCTGGTCTGTGAGACAAAGTTCAGCACAAGCAAACAGAGATCAGTGAGGCCTCTGGGCCCCCTCATCGGACGAGGGCCACTGCAGCCAACATATCCTGCCACAGGCCACGGACTGGACTGACCAGGGACCTTGTCTGTCTAGCTTGCTATGGCTTGTGTCCTATGTTTGGGCATAAAAACTAAGAAACTGCATGCATGAAAGGGGTCTCCGGGGACTCTTCCCTCTGAGGTCTTCAACTCTGCTCCTCTGTCATTACATGATAGGCTTGGGCTTTGTGGAGACTAAGAGAACTGAATTCAAATCTCAGTCTCTATCTTTATCAGACAATAAAAAGGCTTCAGTGGTGTTCAACCTTTTTATTTTCCTGCTACACATTGGAAGAAGAATTATCTCCGGCCACACCTTAAATACACAAGCACTAACGAAAGCCGATAGGCCTGTGCATAATTTTCACAATACCTGACACCACAGGTGAGCAAAACAGGCCTCAAATCATCTGCACGCCGCCTGCAGGCTGCAGTCTGGATACCCCTGAATGCGTTGCACATAATCAATGCCCAGTTATGGCAACACATCATCATCTTTCACTCCACTTTACCTGCCAGGCATCCCTGCCCAGGTGGAAGAATGGTGAAGCTTACTTTTGTTCTTTTCAAAGCTGGGTAAGAAGGTTCAGAGATGTGAAGCACCTGACCTAAAGCATCGGTCATCTCCCCCAACACCCATCCTGCCTCTGACGAGCTATTGCCAGATCAGATCAGCACTGCTGCAACCATGGGGATGCTTAGACGTCATGTGCTTTCTAAGCCACTGTATCTGCTTCCCGGACCAAAGCACGATGGAAATGTTTGTTGGTGCTTAACGAATTTTGAAAGTGAATCTGAATGAAGTTTAGAAATATGTTTTTTGTTGAAACATAATATTTTACATACTTACGAAGTACGTGTGATATTCTGTTACATGTATAGATTGTGCAATGATCAAGTCAGGACATTCAAGAAATCCATTAATTAATCTTTGCTGCCCATTACTGTGCCACTGCCCCGTGCCAAACCCAGGATGAGCTGAGCACCTGGGCAGTCTCAGCCTGTGCCCATCGAATGCAGTTCTGTGCTGAAAGTGGTGCTGGCCCACCACTAGGAACCTCCTCAAGCAGAAAGTTTTCACTGCCAATTTTCGATTTCCTAAATTGTAATATTTGCCTTCACCTTGTCTAATGTTTAATCTGCGTTTACCCAGCACTATTGCTTCATGGTCTGAGGGAAGAGACGAGGCAGCAGGAGCTGGAAGGCCATGGATGGTACCATGGGGCTACGGGTGCTGCTGTGCATGTGTCTGGCATCCCTCCTCGCCCTCCAGGCCATGCCTGCCCTGGGCATAGGAACAGGCAGGTCCAAAGGCAATGAGGTATGTGTTTTAAGTCCTGAGGGCAGAAACAGGCAGCTGAACCTAGACGGGGCCCAGGAGGGACACAAGACCCCCATTTCAGGGGCCAGGAGCATGCCCAGCCCCTCAATCACCTCTGCTGGAGAGGTGACATTCCAGCAGCCTCAGGGTGGGGACGCTGAAGTGCAGAGGGCACAGGCTGAGCTCCACTCCCACCCCTGAACAGATAGGCCCCGGTCCCCTCAGCTTTCCCACTTACACTTGTTCCGGTTTTGTTTTGCAGAAGCGACAGGCTGTGGAAACAGTGAGTGAGAGTCTTGGCAAAGGGATCTATGATGGGGCCCTTCTCACAGGCTTGCTCTCACCCATCCCTCGGGTGTACACCTCTGCCAGTGCCATGGGGAGAGGGAACTCCTGTCTTCTGGAAATGAGACCTTACTCCCTTGTCACCTCATGCCCCACTGCACAGTCTCAGGCAGAGACCAAGGGTCTTCCTGGGAAATTTGCTCTGTTCTTCCCAGCATCTGGCATCTTACACCAGAACTGGGTGCTGAGTCCCAATGCAACAATGAGGTCCCTCATTGGCTCAGAAGCCCTTGTCCCGCCATGATTCCCTCATGTCTCACTGTAGAGTGTCAATGGCGTGATTATCCGGAGTTTGAAAGTCAACTGCAAAGTCACCTCTCGCTTTGCCCACTATGTCATCACCAGCCAAGTGGTCAACAGTGCTGATGAAGCCAGGGAAGTGGCCTTCGATGTGGAAATCCCCAAAACAGCCTTCATCAGTGACTTTGCCATGTGCGTGCCCTGCCCAGCTCCTACAGCCTGTCCCAGCCAGAGTTGTGCATTCACTGGTCCCAGTCTAAGACCATGGCTCAGAGTGGCCAGACAGTGCAGGGCATCTCTGAATTCCCAAAGGGCCACAGGCCAGCCCTCGCTCTGAGGAGAGGGAGAAGTCCTTTAGATCTGTTCTTGGCTCCCATCTTGGAGAGCAAACTGGGGGCTCCGACAGCATGTTCTCAGCCTAGAACCCAAGACGTGGAGCCAGCATCTGAGATCCCTCACTCTTCTCTGTGATTGGGCTACCCTCTTCCACTCCCTGGTGCCCTATTGTGGGCAGAAAGGCAGTAAGGATATGCCTCCAATGAGGACTCACAAGGACAGGGCCTTGACAGGGTCTAGGCTCAGCATACCTCCAGTATGAGGGGTCTTTGTAGCCCAGGAGGAGTACCTCCCCTAAGGGTGTTCATCCTTCTCTGCAGCACAGCAGATGGGAATGCATTTATTGGGGATATAAAGGACAAAGTGACTGCATGGAAGCAGTACCGAAAAGCAGCCATCTCCGGGGAGAATGCTGGCCTCGTCAGGTAAGTTCTGGGTTCTGCTGACCCAGTCTCTAGGGTTGTCCACCCCAGCCAGGACCGAGGTGAGGGCTGAAAGGGGCCCTTGATGGAAACAGCTCAAGTGACAGAACAGTATGCAAACTGCCCAAACCCAGATGCTGGCATGAATGCACTAAACAAGGCTGATGTACCATCACCCTTTCCCCAGGCCTGCTTCAGGGAGAGGTAGACCCTTATCCTTGAGCCCTGCCCCTGCCCAGCTAAGACAAGGGTGAGGACCAAAGAAACTTCGGAGCAGCACTCAAGAGAAATTGATTCTGAGGGCCATGCTTTAAGGAACAGGAATCCACATGTCACTTATGCCTTGTCACCCTATTTTGCTTCTGGTGGCATGTACAGGGCCTCGGGGAGAACCATGGAGCAATTTACCATCCACATCAATGTGGGTCCCCAGAGCAAGGCCACATTTCAGCTGACCTATGAGGAAGTGCTAAAGCGAAGCCTGATGCAGTATGACATTGTCATCAAAGTCAAGCCCAAGCAACTAGTGCATCATTTTGAGGTAAATCACAGGGCCCAGGTCAGGGCTCCTGCCTCTGTCTCTTCCACACTCCGGTGCTCAACATTGGTTCAGCACCCAACATGTGTCATCCCAGGCCTGAGAACACAGGGAAGGAGACTGACTCCACAGGGTGAGCTCTGATGGGCTCTTCTTGGGCAGGTAGCTCCCAAAACCCTCCAATTACCTCCCCATCTCTGAGCCTCAGCACCTGCATTCCGTAAGTATTTTCAGAGTGCCACGGTGTGTCAGGCCTTGTGCTGAGGCCTGTGCGGCACAGCACACGGTGAGTAGCCATGATACATGTTGGCTCTTGGCTGAGGCTAGATGATGGTCCAAATGAGAGCTGTGGTACAGAATTTGCTTCAATAATGCAGATCGACGTGGACATCTTTGAGCCCCAGGGGATCAGCAAGCTGGATGCCCAGGCCTCCTTCCTCCCCAAGGAACTGGCAGCCCAAACAATTAAGAAGTCCTTCTCAGGGAAAAAGGTATGTAGGATGGCAGGGGATAGTGGCGGACCCTCTAGGGGATTCTTAGCTTGGTCCATCCCTTATGGAATGTCCAGGCTCAGCTTAGTGACCATGCAGGGGCTGCAGACTGCCCTTGGGATGAGAGAGGCAGGCACCATTTAGTAGGTATCCGTGGGGAACTCAGCACTACTGATTCTTGGAGCAATTTAGCAAAAGCCTGCGTACTGAGGTGGGGAAGGCACCAGCTTTTGTTCCACCACACCCTGGTGGCATGGTCCAGGGTGAGTCGCTGGCTTGCTTAAACTCCAGTTTCCTCTTTGCCTGCCTTATGCACAGGAGAAAGTATTCAGGGAAATGTCCAGCACATACGCAAGCCTCAGATGCTGCAATGGTTAGGACTCTAAGCCTCAGCTTTCTTAGAAACATAATTAAATTTGGAAAGGCCTTTGGCCTACCCAACAACTTATCCCTTGCCACCTGTTTGCCGAAATCTCAGAAATCCCTGCTTGCCCCCATGCCAGGCTCCAGGAGGAATGTGGTATAGGAATGGGTGGTCCAGCAAGTACCTGCTTCTTGATTGCCCTCAATCCCATCCAGGAACAAACCCTTTGTTTGCCACCTTCCTAATGTAGGAACTCCATGGCAATTCATTTAAAAGAAGTATTTCTTATGGCTTGGAGGGTTCCTTTTCACTAAAATATGACTTCAGAGTGTTAGCAAATGTGTTTGCTATCTGTGGGTGATTAAGAGGATGGGTCCTTGTCCTCCTCCTTTTTTTTCTTTTCTTTTTTTTTTTTTGAATAGGGACAGGGTCTCACTCTGTCAACCGGGCTGGATAGAGTACAGAGATGCCATCATAACTCACCATAGGCTTGAATTCCTGAGGTCAAATGATCTTGCCTCAGCCTCCCAAGTAGCTAGAGCTACAGGAGCACACCCCTATGCCTGTAACATTTTTAAAATTTTTTTGTAGAGATGGGGTGAGTACCTGCTTCTTGATTGCCCTCAACCCCAGCCAGGCTATGTTGCCTGGCTCCTAGCCTCAAACTCCTAGCCTCAAATGATCCTCCCTCCACGGCATCTCAAACGGCTGGAATTACAGGCATGGGCCACTGTGCTCAGCAATGGTTCTTATCTTTCTAACAATTCTTCTCAAGGTTTTCTTTTTCTTTCTTTATATCACTTTTATGAGCATATCTTACTATTATAACAAACAAAAAATAAAAATAAAAACTTCTTTAAAGAAAATGTAAGGCTGGGCGTGATAGGCTCACACCTGTAATCCTAGCACTGTGGGAGGCCAAGGCGGGTGGATTGCCTGAGCTTCCGGGTTCCAGACTAGCCTGAGTAAGAGTGAGACCCTGTCTCTAAAAATAGTCGGGTGTTGTGGCAGGCACCTGTAGTCCCAGCTACTTGGGTTGCTGAGGCTAGAGAATCGCTTGAGCCCAAGAGTTTGAGGTTGCTGTGAGCTGTGACAGCACAGCACTCCACCAGGGGCAACAAAGTGAGACTCTGTCTCAAAAAAAAAAAAAAAAAAAGTAGACAGTACAGAAATATACAAAGTATTGAATAGAAACCATCCCTAGCTTTCCTGAGCACCAACATAGATGGGTTTTACTTTCCAATGCAGTGCTGTAGCCTTATTTTTTAACTCAACAGGTTTTTTTTGTTGTTGTTTGTTTAAGACCAGGTCTCATTCTATTGCTCTGGGCTGAGTATGGTGGTATGTCATCACAGCTCACAGAAACTACAGGCACCCACCACAATGCCTGGTTAATTTTTTCTATTTTTTCTAGAGATGGGGGTCTCACTGTTGCTCAGGCTGGTTTCAAACTCATGAGCTCAAGGGATCCTCCTGCCTAAGCCTCCCTGAGTGCTATGATTACAGGCTTGAACCACTGTGCCAACCAACTCAAAAGTTTGAGCTGACTGATGTCTCTCAATGCTATCATATTGATAATATTTTGTTCTTATTTATATACCCCAAGTGATGATGTTTATTGTAGAAAATCCCACTGACTCAGAAGCATATGAGCAATGGAAGGGGTCTTCTCACCTACCACCCTGACATGCATTCTCAGCAGCTAGGCAAGTGGCCCAGCAGACTCATTTCTGTGTCTGTGGACACACACACACATACCTTCTTGTGCTATCTTGGCAGACATGTTGTTTGCAGCTGCACAACCCAATAATGGTTCATGTCTTGAATGGTTCTAGGGTCATGTGATTTTCCGCCCCACTGTGGCCCAACAGCAGTCCTGTCCCACGTGCTCTACATCCTTGCTGAACGGGGATTTCAAGGTGACCTACGATGTCAATCGAGACAAACTCTGCAACCTGCTGGTGAGCCTGAAGCTTCTGGCCCAAGATCCAGAGGGCAGGCAAGGGGTGCTTGTGAGAGAGACCTTACTCACGTTCCTGTTTCAGGTGGCCAATAACCACTTTGCCCACTTCTTTGCCCCCCAAAACCTGACGAACATGAATAAGAACATTGTTTTTGTGATTGACATCAGTGGTTCCATGCAAGGCCAGAAAGTGAAGCAGGTAAACTTCAGCTTTAAACAGCTTGCCCAGGGGCAAGATCAGAGACAGATCATCTCTGCCTGTCCCCCCTCCCCAGTTCACCCCATATCAGTTTCACTGCCAGAGTCTTGTTTGGGCTTTATGCTTCCTGTCAGAGATAGGGTGATTTGACAGGAAACCCCAGCAGTGGAGGGCTCTGCAATCAGCACCACTTCCTCACTGTGCAGCCTTGGGCAAGTGCATTCATGGCGAAAAGGGGATAATAACAGTGCCCGAGAGTCACAGAGTTTCCCCATGGGGAAGTGCTTAACAGAGGACATCTGTGCATTACAAGTGCTGGGGATAATTATGGCGGTCCATTGAGTGGTGTCTTGCAGCAGGACACAGCCTTCTGACCACAGTGCTCTGAGTGTCCTGTCTATGATGCAGTGAAACTGGCTAGACAAGCCAAGTTTTAAAAGCACAGCCTCCTAAGGTGTTCTTTCTTAATCCTACCCCTCCTGAACTCCTGATCATTTCTTCTCCCCAAACTGGGCTTCTTTGCCTCCCCATCACCCTGATTCGCTCATGGGCCTGGCAGGACACTCTTCTCTCTGAGAAATTGGGGACATTTCTGCAGGCTGTCCTTTCCCTCCTGTCCTGTTTGTCAACAGTGTACATTTCTGAAATAGGTATCTGAGGTTGGTGGAAGGTACTATCCTGGGGCCATTCTGGGGTTCTGTCCCTCTATCAACCGTCCTCCTTGCAGACCAGGGAGGCACTCCTTAAAATCCTGGGGGACATGCAGCCAGAGGACTACTTTGACCTGGTCCTCTTTGGGACCCATGTGCGGTCATGGAAGGGCTCACTGGTACAGGCATCCGAGGCCAATCTGCAAGCAGCTCGAGACTTTGTTCAGCGCTTCTCCCTGGATGAGGGTAAGAGTGGGGAGTCTTGGGACACCTTGGGTCACTTCTGTCCCCTTGGACTGAGAGCATGCACTGACCTGTTTTCTCTTCTTTTGCAGCCACAAACCTGAATGGAGGTTTGCTCCGGGGAATTGAAATCTTGAATAAAGCTCAGGAAAGCCTCCCAGAACTCAGCAATCATGCCTCAATTCTTATCATGCTGACAGATGGTGATCCCACAGAGGGTAAGCACCTTGAGGACTCCTTTGGGAAGTAATGATGCCTGATGTCTCCTCATTACTGGAGACATGCAAGCTGAAGTCAGAAACTCAGCCATTGGAGATACCATCAGGAGCAGAAAGGCTCAGGGTAAATTCAAGTGCTGCTCTAAAAACATGATTCAGACCACAAAGTCTGGGAACTCCAAGGCATACCTCTGTTTTGTGAGTTGAGAAATTGGGGACAGTGCAGCACAGGGCCCTGGAGGATGAGCAGGATTCCTAGGTTGAATTTAATGAAGGATTTGTTCATCATTGATGTGTGACAAGCACAGAACTATGGTCTGAGATGAGACACCATCTCCACTGGGAGAGGCAGACCCCAGAGCAGACATTTTGCTGAGGGCCCTGAAAGAACAGGGTGCCTTAGGGTTGTGGAACCACAGACAAGGGCAGGAAAGGCCTCCTGGAGGAGGTGCCTCCTGACCTCAGTCTGGAAAAGGAGTGGAGGCAGGAAGGGATCCCTGGTTGAGGTGGCAGCTTGACCAAAGAAAGGTCTGTGTCCTGGCAGGACTCCCCCAACACTGCAGACATGTGCAGGATGGGGTGAAACAAGGGTGGGAAGGTCAGCAGAGCCTTGCAAACTACAGCAAGGAGCCAGGGGAGGGTCTACAGCAGAATCAGATCTGCTTGTGGTAGATGGGCAGGTTCTGCAAGGAGCTCGGTTAGCAGCTGTTGCAGTCACCTGGGCAAGCCAAGAGGAGATGATGGGGACTGGAGAGAGCTGAGATAGGAGGCTTGGCCCCCAGAGAACATTCCCCAGAGTACTCCCCCCCCCATGCTCCACATGCCTGCGGGCCGGCATCCTATCACTACCCAGGTGTGTGGCTGCAGGGGTGACGGACCATTCCCAAATCCTCAAGAACATCCGTGAAGCCATCCAAGGCAGGTTTCCGCTCTACAACCTGGGCTTTGGCCACAATGTGGACTTTAACTTCCTGGAGGTCATGTCCATGGAGAACAACGGACGGGCCCAGAGAATCTATGAGGACCGTGATGCCACCCAGCAGCTGCAGGTCTCTACTCCCAGGCCCCATGTACTGTCAGCGTCATGTCCCAGGGAGCCTAGCCTTGGGGGCCATTTGCCCATCAGCCTGAAGGAGCAGATAAGGCTCTGGTATAGAGTTCATATCTGCTGCATAACCTCAAGTCAGTTACTTAACCTCTCTGAGCCTCAGATTCCTTCTCTAAAGTAGGGATTCCTGACACCTAGCTTGTGGGCAGGCTGCCCACTGAGTACACAGGCTGTTCAGTTATGAGACCGCACCTTTCATCCCTGCAGGGTTTCTACAAGCAGGTGGCCAGACCACTGCTGGTGGATGTGGAATTGCAGTACCCCAAGGATGCTGTCTTAGACCTCACCCAGCACCGCCATAAGCAATACTACGAAGGCTCAGAGATCATAGTGGCTGGGCACATTGCTGACCACCAACTGGGCAACTTCAAGGCTTATGTGCAGGCCCGTGGGGTAAATAGTGGGCCATGAAGGGTGGAGAGACCAGGCAGCACCCAGAGGCTCCAAACCCACACTGTTCTCCAGCACTGCTCACTCCAAGGGGTCTCTCTTTCCCCAGAGGAGTGCCCCACCCCCACCAATGCGTGAACACACACACCCCAGGCCCAAACATATCTCCACACAGGCATTCTGGTGGCTAGACAGGCTAGACTGGGGTCAGTGTGCCCTGGATTCGTTGTAGTCATCTGTTATTTCTCACATCCTTGCCCCCAAGGTGTGAGAGCAAGAGGTCAGCCTCTCCCGTCTCACTCAATAACCATTTCCTGAACACCCACTATGTACCAGGCTTTGTGCCATGGCGTGATGTTTGCATGTATGTGCACATGAGAGGTGGGAGGTGATCACAGGTATGTGAGACTAAAGCCCTAAAGGTTGAAAGTTCTGAACTCAGGCTTTGAGTGAGGAGAGCTTAGCTGCATCCTGACTCCACCCTGACCAGCTGAGTGTCCTTGAGCAAGTGTTCAGTCAGTTCTCCAGGCCTGTTTCCTTTTCTGCACCATGGGAGTATTACTGCACTGGAGTGTTTGTGGAGTAAATGGAATAATCTATATAATACCTTTATATAGTGCCTGGTGCATAGGACACTTGGGGGAGTGATGCATCCTTGGAAGTGGTACGTCCTTGGGAAGTAGTGCCCTATGCTATTGTAACTCAGGAGAGAAAGCATGTTTGTGTGCTACGGCAAGGTGAACAGTGCAGCTGCCTGTAACTTGTTGGCCATTTTGGAGGAGCAGGTCATTGTGGAAACTGGTATTTGCTGGCTTTCCCCCAGAGAGAGTGACTCTATGAGGGCAGGGTCTAGTTCTCCCATGCCATGGGATCCCCAGGGCCTGTGCCAAGCCCAGCTCACAGAGAGTGTTTGGCAAGCATTTGTAGAAAGAATGAATGAATGAGGATGAGGAGAACAGGCTTGGGAAATGGGGTGACACTGAGAAGGAAGCTGCAGAACCCAGATGATAGTGGAGCCCCTCAGACCCTTGAGCACCAGCCAAGGGCTGCACCATCATTGCACATGGTCCCTCTCCCTAACTCCTCTCTCAGGAGGGACAAGAATTCAGGACAACCTGCCTAGTGGATGAGGAAGAGATGAAGAAGCTGCTCCAAGAGCGTGGCCACATGCTGGAGAACCATGTTGAGCGCCTTTGGGCCTACCTCACCATCCAGGAGCTACTGGCCAAGCGGTATGGCCCCTGCAGAGCCCATGGTGGGCACTGTCCACCCCAGAGTCCTCCCATCCCTTGAAAGGGGACAGAGAACAGGTGATTCTGGGCCTTTGAAGTTGCAAGTAGGTCAGATTTGCTTTCCTCTGCTGTTAATATCAACCAGTCAGTTAATATCAACCAGTCAGTCAATAGTGCGTGCAGGCCCACTAGGGACATAGGGCAGCCTGCTGCTCATGCTTCTGGCCAGCTGTGGGGAAGCTGCCATTGCTGTGGGGCTGCCGTGTCCAGACATTTAATCTTCACAGCGTGTGGGGTCTCCTTCATCATCCCCATTGGACAGACCAGAAAACTGAAGCTCAGAGAGGTTAAACCATCCAACTTGGATCTCACAGCTATTAAATTTTCCAGGGGTCTCTGAGGCATGCCCCTCAACCCTGCCAAATCTCCAAGTTTGCTCTGTGGGAAGGCAGGGACCCCAAGGTGTGTTTCATAGCTGGTTGTTGAATGAATGAATGAGTGGACGAACAGATGAAAGGATGAGGGAGTGCAAGTCTGTCATTGCCTGAGCAGCCGGGCTTAGAGCTGGCCAACGTCCATCTCATTCACAGGATGAAGGTGGAGGGAGAAGAGAGGGCCAAGCTGTCATCTCAGGCCCTGAAGATGTCACTGGCCTATCAGTTTGTGACCCCACTGACTTCCATGACTATCAGGGGCATGGTGGACCAGGACGGCCTGAAGCCCGTCATTGACAAGCCCCCAGAGGGTATGGGTGGCAGGGCCAGGGGAGGGGCCTGCAGAGAGGAGGCCATGGGCCAAAAACCTCCTGAGCTTTAATTCTTATCTCTTTCCTTCCCTTCCAGATTCTCTGCCCCTGGGTGAGTTTTAAATGGTGTTGGCTTTTGGCCAGGCTTCTGGTGGCTGGGCAGGTGCAGGTGCTCCAGCCGCCCCCCAGTCCCCCCACCATGGCTTCTCACTCCCATACCTTCCCTGCTTCCACTCCTTCTTCATGGGCTCTTCCTTCCCCTACGTGCCCATATCCACACTCCCACAAACCCTTGAAGCTCCCTTTGTGCTTCATGAGCCTCTGTGCAGCCTGAAATGCCCAACCCCACCAGCCTCCTAGGCCCTCTGTGTCCTGGAAGGAGGCAGGACCCCAGGGGAGACCTGAGACCCACAGGAAGACGGCTAGGCCCAAGTCAGATGTGGACCAAGCCACATGCCTTGTGTGTGAGGCACCATGGGTGACACTGTCCTCCATGTTCTTGTCTTCTACAGAGATGCTGGGACACAGACGGAGTAAGTGGCAGCCATCCTGGAGACTCACATCTCTACCCCTCTCCACTCCACTTGCTGCTGGCCCGTAGGCTGTGCATTCCGTCCTGACCAAATCCCTTTGGTTATCATTCAGTTTGCCTAAGGCCTCCTTCCTCTGGTCCAGCTGTCTGCACTGCCTTTCACTGGGAACCCTCAGGACGGCCCTGCTGGACCGCCTGGCCGCCCCACCCAGGTTCCCATGGGAGGAGACAGAGATGGGCCAGGCAGCTGCACTGGGCCAAACTTCTGTCCCTACATCCTGAAAGCCAGTCAAGGGCATGTGATGCTCAGTGGCCAGCCTGTCTGGGAGGGAGGGGCCATCAGAAAAGACGCCAGCAGTCCAGGGCAGGCCCAGTCTTCTCTTCTAAATGCCACTCACTCTCACCCACCAGCGTTCGTGCTGGCCACCTCACAGCCTTCTCCTACCCGCCCCAGCTCCAATATCCAGCAGTTGCCAAACCAAGTGACTGGCGGTGAGTCCTTGGGAGGGTGTTAGGGACACCCCTGCTTGATATCCTTATCCCTGGCCAGCCCCATGTGCCCCATGCCCAATATAACAGACTCCACTCTGCGCCCCCAGTGGACACTGACCCCCACTTCATCATTCATGTGCCCGAGAAAGAGGACACCTTGTGCTTCAATATCAACGAGGAGCCTGGTGTGATCCTGAGCCTGGTGCAGGACCCTGATACAGGTACGGTGGATGTCGTGCCTCTGCCAGACCCAGCAGGGCCAGGGCTCTTCTGCCTTCGACATTCAGCCATGGGGAGGACTGTGGCCAAGGCCTCCACTGCCTACCGCTTGTGCACCATCCACCTGGCTGGGCCCCACCTGCTGCCTTCTTGCCCCATCTTCCGGGGCCAGCTTCACTGGTGGGTGACCCATGCTGGCTACGGCTGGAAGGGCCTCATATTGGGTTTAATGTTCTTTCGTTGCTGTCTTGAAATCCCCAACAATTTTTTAACCAGGGCCCCTTCATTTTTATTTCTTATTATGTCCTTCAAATTATGTAGCGGTCCTGCTCCACCTTTCTCCACAGCATGACTGAACAAAGCCTCCAAGTGCCTCCCTCTCTCCCAGCAGTGCCCTAGTGATGGGGAATGACTCTCTCCTTCACACAGCCTTTTCTTTCTCCTTTCTCCCTCAGTCCCAGCCCAGTCAGTCCATTTGCAAATACTTCTTAAGCACCTGCTGGGGGTTGGGAATGCAGTGGGGACCAAGACAGTCTTGCTATCATAGAACTTAGGGAAGGAAGAAGACAAACAGTGAACACATTTTAAGGTGACAGTTTCAGAGCATGAGATGGGCCATGCTGGGACAGTGAGGGTAGAGGAGGGTCTTCTTGGCTGGTCAGGTCAGGGAGGTACTGCTATGAGCCTGTCCCTGTGCAAGGGATCTGGGCTACAGATAAGGGGAAGGCCCAGGTCCTGTCCTCAGAGAGTTAAGACCTCCCTCAGGGCCCAGAATGGAGGGTTCATTATGGGACACTTAGTGTGGCAGGAGGGATGGTCAGAAAGGTGGTAGTGCGGTGTTCAGGACCAGTCCTGAAGACCCCATGGGAGGCTAGACCCTCAAAGACAGAGTGACATGGGTAGAGTATAGGGGACCTCCCAGGAAGGAGCATGGCCTCCTAAGCAAAGGCTGGCAGGCCTCTTCCTGACCCAGATGGCTCCTTGCCCCACTGCAGGCTTCTCAGTGAATGGGCAGCTCATTGGCAACAAGGCCAGGAGCCCAGGGCAGCATGAGGACACGTACTTCGGGCGGCTAGGCATCGCAAACCCCATAACGGACTTTCAGCTGGAAGTGACTCCTCAGAACATTACGCTGAACCCATGCTCAGGCGGGCCTGTGTTCTCCTGGAGCGACCAGGCTGTGCTGCGGCAGGATGGGTACCTGGCTGGGGCCTGGGGAGGGAGGCGGGGGAAGCATGGCATGCTGAGGGCTCACTGTCTGAGCCTGTAGAGCCTCAGCCCCTGAGCCACGTCAGCGGTTGACACTCATGCAGCCTGTGCAGACTCATGCAGACACCAGACTCTGTGGACCATTTCCCGTGTTTCCTGGACCTGTCTTCTGGGCCCAGCTGCCTCGATGCCTGTGTTCCCATGATGCCCTGAATGCCATCACCACCTCCACCAAGCAAAGCCAGCTTGTCCTCCCAGGCCCAGCGCAAAGGCCACCTCTTCCCTGAAGTTCTCCTACTCTCTTCTCTGCTAAACCCCAGAATTCTCTTGGTTTCCCATTTGGCACCTGTCATATGCCTTGTCCCATGCCTTTTTTTTCCTTCACTCGTTCCTTCATTCTACAAGTGGCTGAGCACCAGCACCTGATGCTGGATGGCTGGGCTTTAGGAAGAGGTGGACAGAGTTGGGTGGAGAAGACATAGGTAACAAGTGGGAATCAGAGAGCATAGACTCTGATATTAGACTGAAATCTAAGTCTTGGCTCCACTGCTTACCAGCTGTGCTACCTTGAGCACGTTACTTAACCTCTCTGAGCCTTGATCCTTACAAGGTCAGAGTGAGAACTGCATGATGCAGTTTGCATAGGAAGGCCTAGCACAGGGCCTGGTTCATTGTAAGGGTCCCATACACAACAGCAACACATGGGAAGAAGTATGGAGCAGGTAATAGTCCATTGTCTGCAGGGGAAGGCCTGAGGGATAAAGGGATGAACATAGAGCTGGGTTCTGGAGCACAGGGACAGCTGAATGGAGAGGGAAGCAGCCCAGCCACACCTGTTCTCATGGCCACCTGGCCCTGCAGGGTGGTGGTGACCATCAACAAGAAGAGGAACCTGGTGGTGTCCCTAGACAACAGGGCCACCTTTGAAGTTGTTCTGCACCGGGTGTGGAAGGACAGTGCGGTCCACCAGGACTTCCTGGGCTTCTATGTGCTGGATAGTCACCGGATGTCTGCCCGGACACATGGGCTACTGGGTAGGCTGGCCAGGCCTGAAGAATTATGGGGCAGGGTGTTGGAGCAAGTCAACTCATGACGCTAAGGCTATGGGGCAGCTTTCCAGCTGGCTACCAAGATAAGCCCACCCCCTACATGGCCTCCAAGGCTCAGAAGTCCAAAGATAGGTTGTCTTGGTGAGGATCTTGTCCCTAGAAAAGGCTATGATCAAACACAGTGAAACAAAAGCTTTAGTGAGCCTGGGAGCAAATACGAGGAGAGATCCTATTAGCAAACAGAAAGGGCCAGAGGGCTCCCAGGGTTCTGTGAGTGGTGGGGTGGGTCCTTGGCCACAGAGCCCCTACCTGTGTGGCCTTCTATGGACACTGCTGTCCATGGGCACCTGCTCCTCAGACCTCTCTCCCTGTAAGATCCCTTTGGAATTGGCTAAACGATGGTAGGTAGAACCACCTAGAAATATATCTGCTTCTCTACAGCAAGGGAGCTAAAGGTGGCTTTTGAGGCCAGGACTCATAAGAAATAATCAAGCACTTGAAAAATATTCAAGCAACTCTCTAACCCCACCCCTGCCCTGTGAGCACCTACTGAGCACAAGGCTCCCAGACGTAACTGCTGCCTCCAATATGCCTTTCCAGGACAATTCTTCCACCCCTTTAGTTTTGAAGTGTTTGACCTCCACCCAGGCTCCGACCCCACAAAGCCAGATGCCACAATGGTGGTGAAGAACCACCGGCTGATGGTCACCAGGTGGGTGGGCTGCTCCCCAGCATTTCTGCCCTTGGCTTCTTTGCATTCACTTTTGGTGGTCTGGGCCTTCCTCCAGGTGTCACATGGGTGGGGTGAGCTTGCTGGGAAGGTGCCAACCTGCAGGTTCAAAAGAGTGACCCTAGCTGACTTGTCTCTCTTCAGGGGCTTACAAAAAGACTACAGCAAGGACCCTCGGCATGGGACCAGTGTGTCTTGCTGGTTCATCCACAACAATGGGGCGGGGCTGATTGATGGTGTTCACACTGACTATATTGTGCCTGACATATTCTGAGCCCTCTAGCCAGCATGCTTGTCCTCCCCTGGAGTCACGGGAGAGGAGGACAGAGTCATCCTGAACTGCCGCCTACTTACACCTCCTTGACTAAGCTGGTCCCCTGTGTCAAAGCACCCCATAACTTCCATTAAAGAGAGGCTATGTCCAACCAGAGCTGACTGCTTTCTGGGAGGGAGGATGGTAGGGAAACAGCCCCTCAGAAAGACTCAGGGGCCAAGCAGACCTAGGAATGGGAGAAGCAGGTCAGAGGCTGGAAGGGGAGCCCATGCCATCTCTGAGTGCCCCTTGCACTCAGGGGACCAATGGACACTCTGGCAGCATGAACAGCCATAGCTAACCCAGTGCCAGGCACTGTTTTAAGTACCTTACATGAATTCACTAAGCCTGTGCTCTCAACAGCCCTAAGGGATGTTTTCATTGTGCTCATCTGAGGAAACTGAGTGAGGTAATTTGTCCAAAATTACTCAGCTTGTATGTGGCAGAGCAGGAGTTTGAACCTGTGCCATCTGATGTCAGTGTCTGCACTTAATCACCGCCATATGAATACACCCATGTGTTGGGAAGCTGATGGCCAAATCCTGTTGAGACTTGGTTATGGATATTCCAAAGTGTCGCTTAAAATGAACATGGGAAAGAACCATTTATAGATGGGTCCTGAAGAAGTCCCAACAAGAGTGGGAGGCTGCCCTATTGCAGTCAGGTCCTCCCCCTCACCCAGATTTCCCTGCCGACAGCCAGGCTGGCACTTTTCAAAGGCAGAGGCTGTAAGTTCATGGTGCCAGGACCAACACTCCTCGATCTTCTCACAGGAATGCCTGGAATTACTCCACTGGCGCTCTTTCCCATGGCTTGGCCTTGGGACACGGTTAAAATGCAACAGCACACTTCAGAGAGCCCATTCACGTGGAGGTAAACGGGCCTCCACCACTCCTTCCTTTTTTTTTGTTTTGAGCCAGCATCTCATTTTTGTCACCCTTGGTAGAGTGCCATGATGACATGAGGATGGTTCTGATGTCACTAGATGATAGGAATTTTTAAGTTTCATTATAATCTTAGGGGATCACCACCATATACGTGGTTCATTGATGACTGTGGCACATGACTGTATATATAATACTTGAATTATATATTACTCAAAAAGGTATACTCAGAAATGTCAGTCTTTACCCCATTGATTCTATCCTATACGTATCCCCCATCTTTCTATCCTCTTCCCACCATATGTTTTTAGGTAACCAATATCACTAGTTTCTAGTTTATCTTTTCTGTATTTCTTCTTGCACAAATAAGCAGACACATATATTTCAGACTCATGTATATTTTCTTCCATTCCCTTCTTTCTTACATGAAGGGTAGCACACTATGGATATTCTTTTGCAGTTTGCTTTTTGCACTAACAGTATATTCTGGAAACCAATCCATATCAGGTCATTGAGATTTCCTTCATTCTTTTTTACAACCACATGGTTGGTTATCCATTGTGTAGACATATCATGGTTTATTCAACCATTCCCCAATATATGGGCATTTGAGTCATTTCCAGCATTTTCCAATTATGAACAATGTTGCAATGAATAATCTTGTGCATTCGCATATCTGGATGTTCATATTTAAGTAGGTGTGGCTTTTGGAAAAATTCTTAGCAGTCAGATTGTTAAGTCAAAAAACAAGTGCATATGTAATTTTGTTAGATATTGCTGGATTTTCCTTTAGAAGAGTTGTACCTTTTTTTTTTTTTCTTTTTTTTGCCAGAGTCTCACTTTTTTGCCCTGGGTAGAGTGCTGTGATGTCACGGCTCACAGCAACCTCAAATGCTTGGGCTCAAGTGATCCTCTTGCCTCAACCTCCTGAGTAGCTGGGACTACGTGCACCTACCATAATGTCTGATGATTTTTTGAGACAGTCTCGCTCTTGCTCAGGCCGGTCTCGAACTCCTGAGCTCAGGCAATCTACCAGTCTCAGCCTCCCAGAGCACTAGGATTATAGGTGTGAGCCACTGTGCTGGCCCACCAACTCCTTTCCAAAGGCTTTCTGCCTTTTCTCTGCTGGCTTCTGTCAGATCTCCTTACAGTTGAAATGCACAAGAGCCCAGATAGGATGAGGATTGGCGTTGAGGGCCCAGACCTCAACACAAATGCTGAGCTCAAAGGTTGCCCCAGGCCAACAAGAGTTTCAGAGGTCAACTCACCTTCTGAGGCTTCTTAAGAGAGACCCGTGGGCTGCCAGCTCGCTGGGTCACTCCCCCAGTCAATGCCTTGCCCACCTGGGGCTTCATATTCCCCTCCTGTAGAATAGAAATGAGATGAATCTGAGGATCTCTTAGATTTGATCTAACTCTAAATTTCACATGATGATTCTGACTCCCTCCAAGTCCCTGGCTATCCCTTGGGTCCTCTTGAGCAGCTTTAGAATCCCTATTTCACATTGTCCCTCTCCCCATATTCTAAGCATTTGGGAAGCAGTAGTTAAAGGGGAGGGAAGAAACTCTGCAGGCGGCTACAGGTGCATGAGGAGGGCCACAGGGCCACACTGGGCAAACCATTGAGCAATAGCCTCAGCCACCCAGCAGCCAACAGCTAACAGGTGCTGAAAATGACCACAGCACAGGATGGATGTCCCAGGAGCCAAGGGAAAATAAGACTGTAGCTCTGAGGGGTCTTCCTTGTATATCCAGATGTCAGCTGCAGCTGGGTTTGACTCTGTCAGGCCTGAGCTTGGTTCCTACTGCCAGTGGGGGTTGGCATGAGGGTTCGGGAGACCTTATGTAAACAGACATCCCTCAGCTTACCTCAAGCACAGGGCAAGGGCCCCTCAGCTGCTGCATCTGTCACTTGGCCATCATTTCCCTGACCTGGCAACCCTCTACCATTGCGTTGTGGCTTCTTCCTCTTCTAATCATGAGTCCACACCATGCTCATGGCTTCCACTGCCTCTTGACTTCTGCTTTCTGTCTTCTGTTTCTCTGATGGGCAGCCAAGGGAGGCCACAGGGTCAGCTCTCTCAGAGAAGCCTTGGGTATGGCGCGCATGTGGCAGCTGTGCCGAAGAGGCCAGGAACTGAAGAACCCCTGGTGTGGTTCAGGAGGGCCCAGTCCCCATTGGGAAGGATGAGATCCTGCCTCTGAAGCTTGCATTTTCCTGGAGGTCACAGCCCAGCCTCACTAGAGAATTTTAGGGGAATGACTCCCCAAGAGCACACCCAAGTCCCTAGCTGCACCCTACGAGCACAAAAGGGACTAGAACATGGCTCAGACCTCTGGGGAGCTCTGGGTCCATGGGAACACAGCTGTCACACAAACCTCAACATAGAGCAATGATAAAGCAGGCCTCAGGGGCTTTGGGCTTGGAGAAGGGCTGTCCACTAGGGGACAGAGGAGGAAGGCTTGTGGAGGAGAGACACGGGGCTGAGGGAGAGGGAAGAGGCATACCTTTTTTGAGTTCAGAAAGCCCAGTGGTAATAGAATGGAGGAAAATTTGGAATTAGAAATTCGAGGAACAATTCAAAAGTCGGAATTAGAAATTCGAGGAGAAATTCAAAAGTTGTCTCAAGAATTTAATGAATTTAAGGACAAAACCACCAAAGATTTTGACGTACTGAAGCAAGAATTTGCAGCCCTCAAAGATATGAAAAATACAGTAGAAGCCCACAATAACAGAGTGGAGCAAGCAGAAGAAAGGATTTCTGACATTGAAGACAAAGCCTTTGAATGCTCCCAACTCTTAAAGAGGAAGAGAAATGGAGAGCAAAAATGGATCATTCTCTCAGAGAGCTCTGGGATAATTCGAAGAAAGCTAATATCTGCCTCATTGGAATGCCTGAAAGTGATGAAGTGGCTTCGCAAAGCACAGAGGTCCTTCTCCATGAAATTATGAAAGAGAATTTTCCAGACATGCCAAGAGATTCTGAAATTCAGATAGCAGACAGTTTCAGAACCCCAGCACGCCTCAAGCCGAATAAGACATCCCCCAGGCATATCATGATTAACTTCACTAGTGTTAATATGAAAGAGAAAATTCTGAAAGCAGCCAGACGTAAGAAATCCATTACCTACAAAGTGAAGAATATTAGAATGACTGCAGATCTCACTGCTAAAACTTTTCAAGCCAGAAGAGGGTGGTCATCGACTTTTAAT
>CAUYPK010064621.1:0-93563 GCA_963574355.1 Loris lydekkerianus
ATTATTGTAATTGTTTTGGGCATATATTTTTATTTTTGAAATTTACCAGTGGCTGCTGCATTTTCCACCTCGGCTTATACTCAAGTCACTAAGTTTTCCCAGTTTTTAGGGTAAAATTAAGGGGGTCGGCTTATACTCGAGTATATAGGTACCTATATATGTACATATATATATATATATATTTTTTTTTTTAAGTAGCAGTGACATCCCAGGATTATCTCTGTCTGCTGGGTGGGGTGAGCTTAGAGAACTGTTCTCTCTGCTTAGAGAACCAGTGTCAAATGGGGCTGATAAACTCTGAACAATCTGTACACATGAACCTATTATTTATTTTGCCTTCTTTTTTTTTTTAATTTTGAGGTAGAAAGGACTGCGACTTTCTGGACTTCCCTAAGAGAGCTTGTTTCATGCTTAGTGTATGCCTATGTTGGGAACTGTTTTGCTGACCAGCTCTGTGCAACTTTCTATGTGTGGCTGTGATTCCACAAAAGTAATTTTGGGGCACAAACATATATTTTACTTTGCAAAAAAAAAAAAAAAATCAAATACAGAAAAGCACAGAATATAATATGACAAATGGGGCATGTTATATTTTTTAGTAGTGGTTCTCAACTGGGGGTGATTTTGTCCCCTAAGGGATATTAGCAATGCTGGGAGATGTTTTTGGTTGTCAAGTCTTAGGGTAGGGTGGGGGCAGCTACTGGTATCTAGAAGGTATAGGCCAGGCAAGCTGGTCAGCATCCTACAGTAAGATACAGAACAGGTCCCACAACAAAGAATTACATGTCCAGGCTCAGCGCCTATCGCTTAGTGGCTAGGGTGCCAGCCATGTACACCGGGGTTGGTGGGTTTGAACCCAGCCAAACAACATTGGCAACTGCAACAACAAAAAATAGCCAGGTGTTGTGGCAGGTGCTTGTAGTCCCAGCTACTTGGGAGGCTGAGGCAATAGAATCACTTAAGCCCAAGAGTTTGAGGTCACTGTGAGCTGTGATGCCATCGCACTCTACCAAGGTCAACATGACTCTGTCTCAAAAAAAAAAAAATTATATCAGGGGTTCTCAAACTGTGGCACATGGGCCACATGAGGCGGTGTGATTGTATTTGTTCCCATTTTATTTTTCTTTTGTTTGTTTTTTTATAATTTTTTAAAAAATTTTTTTAATTTTTAAAATTTTTTTTAATTGTTAAATCATAGCTGTGTACATTAGTGCAATCCAGTTTTGTTTTTTTACTTCAAAACAAGATATGTGCAGTGTGCATAGGAATTTGTTCATAGTTTTTTTCTTAAACTGTAGTCTGGCCCTCCAACGGTCTGAGGGACAGTGAATTGGCCCCCTGTTTAAAAAGTTTGAGGACCCCTGGAAAATACCAATAGTGCTCCTGCTGAGAAACTCTGCTCTATAATAGTTATGAAAACATATTAGAAAGACAGAAAAAAAAATCACTCCTTTTATTCAGTAAATCATACAATTTCATAAATGTTCAACCCAGTTATAAAACTATGGCTCAGTGAGGTAGCGCATACTATAATCCCAACACTCTGGGAAGCTAAGGCAGAAGGACTGTTTGAGGCCAGGAGTTTAAGACCAGCCTGGACACTTCAGTGAGATCCCATCTTCAGCAAAAAAAAATTAGTTAGGCTTGGTGGTGCACATCTGTAGTTCTAGCTACTGGGGAGGAAGAGGTGGGAGATTGCTTGAACTCAGGAGTTTGAAGTTATAGTGAGCTATGATTGTGCTACTGTACTCCAGCCTGACAAAGCAAGACCTTGTCTCTAAAATTATTTGTAAAATATATATGTATATATACATACACACATATACACACATATATATATATCCCCCCTACAACTTGGAGCTACTTAATATTTTTTCTTTAATTACAATATTCCAAATTGATTAAATATATACAATTACTAAAAAACAATAAAAATATTGTTCCCATTACAGGCACCTTGCAGCTCCTTGTTTTTGCCTTACATACACATCTGTGCTCACAAATAGAGAATACCTCTCCTTGCTGGCCCCCAGTTTCTTTCTGGAAGAAATGGTAATAATCCTCTCTCTGGGCTGAGATTAGGACCCACCTTAGCACTGACACAAGGGGAAGAATCACAAACATCCCTCTCTAGTGTAATCACAAGTGAAAACTCTTTGGATAAGATTTTATTATAAATCTCTTTAGCTTATCATCCAGCTAAATTAGACAGTATGACCTTTTGAAAAACAAACTTTATTCTACCACCATGCTTTCCAGATGCAAGTTCCTTTAATCATCACAACAACCTTATGAGATAAACTATTACCCCCATTTTAAGAATAAGGAAACAAAAGCCAGACAGGCAAAGTTACCTGCCCAAGGTCACACAGCTAATAAGGGGTAGAGCTGGAAGTTGAACCCAAACAGAATGATCCTAGACAGTCAGGATTCACTTAGCTCTCAATTCATGGAAACATATGAGGCCACAACTTGGGATGGACAGCTACAAGGGACAGAAATGTTTACCAGGTAGAATTGGGACTCCCAAGGTGAGTCTTTTGGTTTCTGTTTCTCCTTTTCTATAAACATCCCTAAATAACCTTATTAACTCACCTAAGGGACTTTGGAAACAAGCTAATCCATCAAAATCCTAGATCTCCTGGGTAGCGGTTTATAAAGCATTTAAAAGGCCCTTGAGGCCCTTGACAAAGACTATCTAAGAAACAGACCCAGGGAGGCCAACACAGGTGGGCTGGCACACGTGAAGCTCTCAGAGCACTTCCACCTATGCACCACACAGAGGGCTCCTCCAGGCTAAGGCTGCACCGTCTGGGATGCCAGCTTAGGTCACAATGCCAGGAGGGCAAGGGCTGTAGCCAGTCCTGGGAGGAGGCTTTACATCACCCATGTATGGCGTATGGCAGATACTGAATGTGCCTCAGTAGGAAACCCAGAGAGATACTGGACTAACTGGAGCTTCATGGCATTCCCAAAAGAGCCAAAGCTGGGGCCTAATGTGAATGTAAACCAGTATTTGGAAAGCCAAATCCTCAGGACTCCTGGTAAATGAAATCATATTCAGGCAGACGTTTCTTGCCTCCCATAGTGTGGGAAGCTAAAGATGAATCACAGGCGAAAGTTTGCAGGCTGACCTCAGAGTGCACATCCTCTGAGGCAGGGCAAGAAAGGAAGACAGGAAGCAATCGGCTGAATTGGTTTTCCCATTTCTCATAAAAAACACTTGACTTAATAGAAAATAGCCACCACTTTATTGACAATAATAGCTATCTTTTATTTCCTTACCATGTGCCCGGAAACTATACATACTTTCCCTGTCCCTCACAGGTTAACTGTACAAGGCAGGAACTGTCATCCTTATTTTACAGATGTGGAAAATGAGGTTCTGGAAGATCATATGATTAGTTCAAGGTTACCAGCCTGTCCATATTAGTTAGGATTCTAACCTGCATCTGTTTGACTTCAAAATTCATAATGTTTCCATTATGATAATCTTTTTTTCACACTGCTACTGTGATATAGTGATATTATATGATAAGAAGTATGTATCTGGTCTTCATCCCCAGTTCCTGGCATCGAGCCCCTAAAATTCTTACCATCTCTGAGTGGCAGGGGTGATAGAACATCTTTCAATATATTTGGTCTTAGACTCCAGTTACCTGACATAAGAGCTTCTAGGGCCCTTGGAATCTCTAGAAGGAGGGTCTTTTTCTGTGCCAAGGAGATGACTGGGATCCTTAGGCAGGTTCAGGATGGGAGCTGGTTGCCAGAAAGATCAAGATGTGATTAGGGGATTAGAACTCTCAGCCCCACTTGACTGAGGCTGGAGATTAACTCAATCACTAACAACCAGTGATTTAATCAATCATGCCTACATAATGGAACCTCCAAGGAAACCCCTAAAGCAGCAGTTCTCAACCTGTGGGTCGTGACCCCTTTTACAATGAAAATTACATTGCGGCATTAGGAAGGTTGAGAACCACTGCCCTAAACGATGGAGCTGGGAGATTCCAGGTTGGTGAACCCAACCCTATGGGGACAGAAGCTCCTGCATTAGGGACTCTTGTGGACCTCACCCCATGTATCTCTGGCAGTTCATTTGTATCCCTGGCAGTTCATTTGTATCCCTGAGTGTCCAACCTACAGCCCTTGGGCTGCATAAAGATTATTTGAGGCCCGTTTTACTTATCTGTGATGTCAGATATCATGAAAAAAGTATGTTTATCAGGTTTCATAAGTGCTTGTGTTTTTAATGTGTGGCTCAAGACAACTCTTATTCCAATGTATGTGAGAAAAAAAAGGTAAGACACCCCTGCAAATACCCTTTATGATAAACCAATAAATGTAAGCAAAGTGTTCCCCTGAGTTCTGTGAGCCATTATCGCAAATGATTGAACTTGAGGAGGGGGTTGTGGAAACCCCTAATTTTTAGCCAAGTTAGACACAAGTGTGGGTAACCTGGGAACCCAATATTTGTGACTGGCATCTAAAATTGGTGGGCAACTTTGTGGGATTGATCTTTAATCTGTGGGGTCTGCACTAACTCTGACTAGTGCTAATTCTGGGTAGCCAGTGTCAGAATTGAATGAAACTGAAGGATATCCATTGGTGCGTGTAGAGAATTCCCTTGGTATAGAAAGTCCACACATTGAGTGTCAGCAGTGTTGAGTAGGAAACAGTTTTCCTTTAACCCCACTGATTTCCGAAGTCCCCACAACTGCCTAAATACACACACACACACACACACACACACACACACACTTCTTTCCATTTAACTTAACCAGTACATCAAGATCTTGAGTGCTGCCATGCACCCATGATAAACTCATTTTCTGAGTGCTGGGACACAGGATCAAAAAGATACATACAGCCTTGGTCCTGAAAAGATCCTAGAAGCTGAGTCAGCTAACTGCCTGGTAGAAGGTGGCATGCGGCACAGAACAGGGTTCTGTGAGGAGGGCAGATCCCATCCAGCAGGGGGCAGCGGGCAACAACAAGGTGGAGAAAAGGGAGGAGGAATCGGGTTCTAGGCCTCACACCAGTCCCCCAAAACCCATGAAGCAGGCAGGATACCTATTTTACAGACAAAGAAACTAAGGCAGAGAGAGATAAGATGACCTGCCTGAGGTCACACAGTTAATCATATGAATCACTTTGACCCCAAAGCCTATGGTCTCTATACTACATCAACAAACTTCAAATCATGTTCTATGGAGCCCTGGTAGGTGGGTGGGGGGAAGTCAGGAGAAGGCCAGGGAGGTGGGGCTTGAGCCCCCCTAACTGAGTTTTGATCCCAACAGCTCTGCTTTCCATATGCATTTATAGAGGGGGGATCTATATGAGACTGCATATGAAAACAAGTCCTGCAGCTAACCTAACCGTTGTTGAACCCAAGTACAATGATGTACTCCTTGGCAAGTGCATTGCCTGAGCCTTAGATTTGGGAAGGGCAGGATTTGCCAAGTGGCAACAGGACTGGGCTAAGCATCACTTCTCTTACTCTGGAGGGAAGCTTCCCACCTTCACAGTTAGGCTCCACACCCGCCTAGTGCTGAGACCTGGAGCAAGACTCTGAGCCTCCAGAGCCTTAAGTCCTCAGCTGCAAAGTGGGTATAACATCAGTACCTACCTTGTAGTGCTACTGAGAGGACTGAATGCTCAAAGCTACAGAAAGCGGGAGGCACAGTGCCAGGCACTTGGCACAACAGCATTTTCATTAACTTGTTGAACACAGCAAGGCTAGTCATAGAAGGCAAAACACCAGAAAAGGGAATACCGTTATGGACTGAATGTCTGTGTCCATATGTTTAAATCCTAACCCTCACTGTGATGTCAGTAGGTGGTGGGCCTTTGGAAGGTAATTTAGGTCATGAGAGTGGAGCCATCGTGAATGGTATTAGTGCCCTTGTAAAAGGGACCCCAGGGAGCTCTGTTGCTCTTTCCACTATCTGAGGATAAGGCCTAGAAGAGGGTCTCACCAGAATCCAACCATGCTGTTACCCTGACCTCAGACTTCAGCCTCCAGAACTGTGAGAAACAAATTTCTGTTGCTTATAAGCCGCACAGTCTATGATTCCATAATAACAGCCAATAAAGTTACATTGACTAAGACAGTCATGAAACTACAGGAGGAATTCTTAGGGAAATGAAAAACTACTGTCTCTGAAAAGCTACTATGGCTCTGCCTCTGCCTGCGTCCTCTCCTGGCCTTCATGAATACAAGTTTTGTATTATTGGGACATACACCTGAAAGACAAAGGAGGCTTTGGTGCCTCAGTTTGTTGAGTTCTGGTTATATCCCCACTGGTGGTTGCCAGCTGGTTCACCAAGAAGCTTAATGGAGATCAGGTCAGTAACTCCAAGCCCCCAAACTAATTTATTGCCACCACTCAGAGCAGATGGCCACAAAGACTCTCTCCTAAGCTGACACTTGGCTCTTGCACCAAAGCTCTAGGACAGAGGAAGGCGGTGTTTTAGCCACTCCAAGTCCTAGAGACTCTGCTAGTTAGAGGGGGCCTTGCCCACCCGCAGAATCCCACAGAGCACAATGGGGTCCCAGGTCCTGGGTCCCTTTCAGGATCCTTCCATCAAAGACTGCCAGTGAATTTAATTCCCCAGGGAAAGTTTTGATGGCTTACAATAGAATGGGATCCCCATGAGGGCCAGGATTTTTGCTTGTTTTGTGAACTGCAGTATCCCACAGAACAGGAACAAATGAATGAATGATGTTTGCATTCAGGATGAACTAGCATGTGCATTCTCTTACAACACACAGGCTTCCACGGCTATTCATTCAATGGCTGGCTGCTTGGGAACTTCTTGTCTCTGCTTTGCTGTGGTTTCTCCACCTGTCACCTCAGCTGGTGGCACCACCTCTGGGTCTCTGACCTTTTCTCTTTGGAGGGGTTTGACCTTTTCTCTCTTCTATGTAGAAGGGAGGGTCATTTTCTACAGAGCACTGAGTAAGAAGGTCAACTTGTGCCAAGCAAACTACTTGCTCCTTTCATGCTCACTTTGCCAGAAATGAGATGTTAGCAGTAGATGTGTTAAAAGAAATCACCTCCTCATGGTAAAGATAAGGAAAATAAAGTCCTGAAACTCCAAGGAAGTACCCCAAGGACACAGAGATGGCTGCAGGCAGAAGCAGAAGTCTTGGCCTCAGATTGGGGCTCCTTCTTTTATTTTTTGAGATGGAGTCTCACTATGTCACCCGTGGTAGAGTGCTGTGGCGTTACAGCTCACAGCAACCTCAAACCCTCGGGTTTAAGCGATTCTCTTGCCTCAGCCTCCCAAGTAGCTGGGACTACAGGCGCCTGTCACAATGCCCGGCTATTTTTTGTTCGCAATTGTCATTGTTGTTTTAGCTGGCCCAGGCTGGGTTTGAACACGCCAGCCTTGGTGTATGTGGCTGGTGCTCTACTTACCAAGCTATGGGCACCGCCCAGAGCACCTTCCATAGCACATCCTAGGCCCTTTCTTTGCTTTGTGCCAGTTGGAAAGTCTTGGAATAACTTATAGAAAAGAACTTTAAGCCTTGATTCTCTTTCTATACATTATTATATAAACATGAACTATAGCTACAGTATATTGCACAGACACAGATGTATACATATGTACAGACATGTATATATCATATACACATACACATGTATTCACAGGTGATATTAGTATATATATAAACTTCTCCACCAACCCCAACACATTTGTTGAAGAGCTTAGATAAGCTCAACTCCCTTTGTTTCAGGCTTTTTTTTTTTTTTTTTTTTTTTCAGTTTTTTGCCGGGGTTGGGTTTGAACCCGTCACCTCCAGCATATGGGGCCAGCACCCTACTCCTTTGAGCCACAGGCATCGCCCTGTTTCATGCCTTTTTTAATGACAGAACAGTGATAACTGAAGGAGCAGAGGAAAGATAGAATTTCAGAGCATGAGAAAGGATGAGGGTGTGTCATCCGCAAAAGCACATTCAATATTATAATTGCTTTGTTTTTTTACAGCATAATATTGAACACACTTTGAAAATGTAACAGCAAAGGAGGGGATTTAGATTTTATGTTCATCAAAAGGACATATGACTTAAATACAAAGATGGAGGATGCTGCTCTGGAGTTAGTGTATTACAACTCTGGATAACTCCCTGGTAAAGACAAGGCAACTTCTACCCAGCAAGGTGAAGTGACTTCCTGTCTAGTGTCAAACAGCTGTTTATTTATCCCTGAGAGGAGTGGCCACATGAAATGTATCTGTTATGTCCACAGTAGCTACGCTGAATGGAGTGCATAGTTTTTGTTGAACAACTAAAAGAATTTATTACAACAAGGATGTTAAGATACACAGGGAAAGTGGTTCCCTGCCACACCTTTCTTTAACAAGGGACATTCCTGGAAAAGGAGGAGTGGAACCTGATGCTTTACCTAGACACCAGTTCCTCGGGGCAACACCCCAGTGGCTTATGTGCTGGGTGCCCTTCGTTCCAGCCCTGGGTGTCATCTGGGGAGATTCCCTTCCAATCCCCCCTCAGGGGAAGAAAATGCCAGGCTGCAGGAGTGACTAACTCCTTGGTCATCTGTAGAGGCCACCGCCAGGTTGGATGTATGGCTACAGTCTAGTCCCATCTCCTGAGACAAACTGTGAGTTTTCTCCCATTTGTTCTGACAGGTTGAGCGTTTCAGCAGAGGGACTATAGCTCCTAAAACAGTTACTCTGGAAGCAGAGGTAGCAGCCCAGGAAGAGCTCACACACAGCCTTGGGCTAAGACAGACACAGGGACCCCATGGGAAAGCCATGGGGAAGGTGACCGTCCCAGAGCGGCGGCAGCCAATCTGTCCGCCAGGGGCAGGAGTCCACTTACCGCAGTGTGACTGGAAAACCTGTGGCTTGACGACCTGATTACAGGCACTGCACACTACGAGATAGAAGTCGTCATGTGCTGGATAATGGCCAAATAAGTGCATATCTGTGGGGGAAATGAAAACAGTGTTTTTTGAAAAAGCAATTAAGTCTCAGAAGGTGTACAGTTTCCTCTTGGAATTCCTTCAAGGACAGTTTTTCAAACAAGACACACAGAAAGGCAATAATCTTTACTAAAAGGAACGTGGTTTGTCTTAACACAGCTCCCCGCCTCTCAGAGAAGCAACTGCCTCCGAGAATCCCTCATTTCGCCCTTGGAAATGGACTGCTGCTGTTTTCCATTTAGTCCACAGTGTTCAGGAGATGCCCCGAGTCATAGGCTATGGGCATTGCCTTGTCCTGAGAGAGCCCAGTGTTAGCTGGGACCCACTGAGGTCCTATTTCAGGATTGGGGGAACTTCTCCAGACTCATTTCTATTTAAGCAGTGGTCCCTCGGATGAGTGAGGGGTGTCTGGAGCTGGGGATGGAAGGAGTCATCTTGGCTTCAGCAGTTGCCTGGGTTTTCCCTTCACCTAGGGAGATGCCAAGGCTGAGAGAACCCTCTGGACAAGTGGCTTGTCTGGTGCCGTCATTACTCATTCAGTAAATACCTACGGGGTGTCTATGGGTGCCAGGCACCGTGCTAGGTGCTGGGGAAAGCTGGGAAATGAAAATGAGTTCTTCACTCTCTTGGAGCTTGTGATAGAAGGAGGAACATTAAGCAGATCATCACACCAGTCATCATTGGTGGCGACTGTGGGGAGTGCTAAGGAGGAGAGGGATGGGGTCCCCTGAGAGTGTGTGGCAGGTAGACCTAACCCAGTCTGAGGTGGTGGAGGATGCTTCCCTGAGGAGGAGGTATGTCATCTGAGAAACCCCAGATGGGCAGGGGTTAAAGAAACAAAGCACTGGGTAGAGGAAGGAGGAAAGGTCAAAGTTTAACCAAGGAAGGAGTTCTGTGCATAGGAAGAAGCGCTGGGCCTATTGGCTGGGACAGAAAACTAGGGGAACAATGAGGCCGAGGCTGGGGAGAGCCCAGAGCTGTGAGCCTTGTAGGCCAAGGGAAGGACTGTGAACCTGATTTTAAGAACAGTGGGAAGCTACCCAGGATTATAAGCAAAGAAATGAAGCAATCAGATAAGTATTATTAAAAGTTCAGTTATATGATATATATCTAAGAGACACAACATGTGTGTCCACACAAAAACCCGTACATGGATGTTCCTGAAACATTATTCAGGACAGTGACAAAGTGAAAACAACCTAAATGTCCAAAACTGATGACTGGATAAACAAGTATCACATCTCTATGATGGAATACTATTCAGCCACAGACAGGAATGAAGCAGTGATCTGGGCTACAGCCTGGATGAACCTAGAAAACAGGACGCTAAGTAAAGGAGCTGGACACAAAAGGCCACACCCTACCATTCACATGAGAAGCTCAGAAGTGGTGAATCTTCAGAGATAGCAGTAGGTGCTTGCCTTGAGCTGGGGGCCTGGAGGGATTAGAGGATGACTGCTGAAGGGTGCAGGATTTCTTTCTTTCTTTTTTTTTTTTGAGACATAGTCTCACCATGTCACCCTCAGTAGAGAGTGCTGTGGCGTCACAGCTCCCAGCAACCTCCAACTCTTCGGCTCAAGCGATTCTCTTGCCTCAGCCTCCCAAGGAGCTGGGACTACAGGCGCCCTCCACAATGCTCGGCTATTTTTTGTTGCAGTTGTCATTGTTGATCAGCAGGCCTGCCCCGTGCATGTGGCTGGCGCTGTAACCACTGTGCTACAGGCGCTGAGCCAGGGGCAATGTTTCCTTGGGGTCAATGAAAATGCTCTAAGATTGATAGTGATGATGGCTGCACTAGTTTAGGAATATAATAAAAAACACGAAATTGTGCACTTTAAGTGGCATGTGAATTCTAGCTCAATAAAGCTGTCAATTAAAAAAGGTCAGTTATGAGGAAACCCATGCCCACATATCCTTGTGTGCCACCGGGTGGAGGTGGCGCACACCTGGCAGGCACCCCCTTTCTTCACACCTACCCTATATCCCTGCCCAGCCTCTTCTTAGCTACCTGGTTGTAGGTGGGTCTCTAGTCTCTGAGAAAAGGAGAGTCACAGCCACACAGGGTTGATAGAGGAATTAAACTTCCTCTGACTGAGAACCCACCAAATCCTCATTTGTTAGATTTGACCTGTATCTATAATGAAGTTCCCCTAAAACAGGATGGATCTGACTGCAGTCCAGGACCACAGTGAGAGTTGATCTCCTCATCGTGTGAGGAAGGCTCA
Organism: Loris lydekkerianus; assembly: GCA_963574355.1. Lineage (NCBI taxonomy): Eukaryota > Metazoa > Chordata > Mammalia > Primates > Lorisidae > Loris > Loris lydekkerianus. The sequence goes on from CAUYPK010064621.1 coordinate 11,178, forward strand.
TTTACAGTCCAGTATATGCTTCAGGGGCTCCCGCCACCCCCTCCCTGCTCTGCCTGACTTCTCAGAGCAGCCTGGAGGGACATGGAATGGACACATTTATCTTGACATTGGACGGAGACCCCTGCACTTTCCCTGGAGGAAGCCTGTGACTGGAAGAGTGGGATGAAGCCTGGCTAGAGGCGACTCCCACAGCAGTGCCCAAGGACACGCTCACCCTACAGTGTGTGACCAGCGGGGACTGGGGACACAGCTCTGACTGGATTTCTAGTAGTTGCAGCCTGCCACTAATGCTCTCAAGGACTTGTCCCTCTCCACTTCCACTTGACTCGGCCTTGCACACGCTGGCTGCTGGGAGTTACTGGAGGTTCATTGTTAGTCAGTGAGGCTGCAGGAGATAGGCTGAGAGAGAACTGAGGTGTGACGAGAGTCCGGGAAGTCTGGTAGGCCCAGCCAATGTGCAGGCCTGAGGCCCTGTTGGGCAGGGTGGACACTCAGTTCAGGGGCTCCACAGGGGAGATGCGCTCAGGCCTTAGCTGCTGACACCACTCTGCCTTTCCTTTTATTGACAGGTTGCTTATTTTCATAACATACATTCAATTCTTAAATAACAAAGGAGCCCATGTTCTCTCAAGACACATTTGAAAAATACAAAAAAGTCAGAAGCAATGTAAAATTAAAAAAAAAAAAGTTCACTGGCAACCCTTATTAATACTTTGCATCTTGTTTAGTTTTATTTATTTATTTATTTATTTTTGAGACAAACTCTTACTCTTCGGTTCAGGCCTCAGCCTCCTGAGTAGCTGCAACTATAGGTTCTTGCCACAACACCCCCCTAGTTTTTCTATTTTTAGTAGAGATGAGGTCTCAATTTTGCTCAGGCTGGTCTCGAACTCCTGAGTTCAAGCAATCCACCTGCCTTGGCCTCCTAGAGGCCACTGCGCTCCGGCCATCTCATTCAGATTTAAAGTCATGTTTTATATCTAGAAGTACATAAAACCAGGAACTGGTGAGGGCCATGATTTATTTGTTCAACGATCATTTATTGAGCTACCTGACATCCTTTCTGCAACAGGTCAAGCTATGAAGAAATAAAAGATAATCATTAATTTAAAAATCTTTAAAAACCTCTCAAAACCAAGTATTCACAAAAATTTCTTGAGGACCTACTCTCATACCAGAAACTTCCAAGTGTTGGGAGGCTGAGACCAGACAAAGGAGGGTGGGGGAACATGTCTCTGCACGCTTGTTTGCACACACTGGATGGCCTGATGGGGCCTGTCAGGCCACCACAAATGCCCCGGAGACCTGTAGAGCCACCGTGTCTCCTCTGCCCCATGTACACACACCTGTCGTGTCACTGAGTGGAAGGTAAAGGTTAGGCTAGTCAGAGACTGGGGCCACCTGGAGGTGGTTTCCTGCAAGGCCCTTCACTGGCTTAGTTTCCCCTAGGGCAGTTTCGACCTTATACATGTCTGCTCAGTGCACATCTCCTGTGGAAAGTGAGAGGTTTCTGTCTGCTTCTTTATTCCTCAGTGAGCTGCCTGGGTGCTGCAGATGGGGAGCAAAGGTCCTGGCTCCCAGGAAGACCCCCCTCAGGTGTTCACAGTCAGTGTGCGGTTTGATTATAGTAGTATAGGCCAGGGAATGAAGGAGGCAGGGAGGGAAGGAGGACAGAGAGAGATGAAAACTAATGCCAGGCATAATGCTTGGGACTCTATTTACCCTTTTAATTTATCCTCCAATTAAAACATTCAATGCATGGTTAAAAATAAAAACAGTAGTGTGCTGAAGTGGGCTTGTACTGGCTTGTGAGAGTCAATTGTGCATGTCACTGTCACAGCAGTACCCTCAAATCAGTCACAGTGGGAGTATTTACACCATGGAAATGGACAAACGCTACAAATCAGGGTTTTTTTTTCTTTTGGAGAACTGGTTGTTAAACATTTACTGATGCACCGCTGATAAAGATGGGTAAAGTGAAACGTGAAAGCACCTGTAATGCTACCACCTAGTGATAACCACTGTTGGCGTATTAATATATATCCTTTTAGACACTGCAATATGATAACATTATCTTAATTAAGCTTCGCAATTAACCTATGAAGTTGTCAACATCTCCCCTTTCCAGGCAAGGAAACAAAAGGAAAATTTTTGAGATTCCATGGCAGTGACTTGTAAAAAGTAGGATGAGATTACAGGATACTTCTTGGACTCTGAAGCTAGTTCTTTTTTCTCAGCAAAATGCTGCTTACTTGGAGCAAGATCCCATTTCACATTTGAAAGGGTTTCCTGGATGACTAACAGGGCTGCCTGGGGCTGTCCTAATAAGGCTCCAAACACAAGCACAGACTGGGGTCAGAAGGCGGGTTTGGAGTTCAGCATTCACTAGCTGTGTGACCTCGGGGAATGTGCTGAACCCTTTCCCAGTGTGCGTTTCCTCATCTATGAAATGGGGATAACAGTTTCTGCCTCCTGGGGTTGTGATGGCTCCTAAAAGCTGCCTAGCCTTGTATCTTCTCCCAGGAAGGATTCAGGAGAGTGTGGAGAAAGTTTAATCAAAGTCACCTCCCTCGGTTTTCAAAACAAACTGGTTCTGTCCCTGGAGAGTCCTTGCTCCAGGTGACAAAGTCTTTGCCTCTTCCTCATGACCATTCACAGAAGACCTCCTGGGAAGGCTGATCCTTCAGACATGCAGAACTTCATGTGCACACGTGTGCAGTGAGTGGGCAGAGGAGGGCTCTCTAGGCTGTGGCTGCATGCCAAGAAAGAAGATGGGGCTTAGTCCCATTTCAAACACAACATACAACTATCCACAAAGAGACGAAGCCAAGTATGTCTGTTTTGTCCCACGTTACTCTGCAAATGGATCAAATGCAGATCAGACAGAGTGCTAGCAACACCACTGTGTTATCACAGTGACTTCAGTCATCCTCTGGGCCTGATCACAGGCAGGGAGGGTGCCGCTCTGATAACTACATTTTGCAGTTGGGGAAACAGGTATATTTGCTTCTGGGTCAGTATTTCTTAGTTTTTTACCCCAATCTCTTTCCATCCATCCATTATTGAAACAAGTAGTCTACTCTGTTCTACTTATGTCTTTTTGTTTACTCTATTCTATTTCATTAAAAACATGCTCACTGGGCGGTGCCAGTGGGGCGCTGACCCCATATACCGAGGGTGGCTGGTTCCAACCCAGCCTCGGCCAAACTGCAACAAAAAAATAGCCGGGTGTTGTGGTGGGCGTTTGTATTCCCAGCTACTTGGGAGGCTGACGCAAGAGAATCGTCTAAGCCCAAGAGCTGGAGGTTGCTGTGACACCACTGCACTCTACCAAGGGCGAGACTCTTGTCTCAAAAAAAAAAAAAAAAAAAAAAATGCTCATTGAGATCCATAAGTTAATTTAGGTACCCTTTAATGGGTCACAACTCAAGGTTTGAAAAACCACTCTTCAAGGCATGCCAATTATTCAGAAGTTGAGCAGAGCCTGAGAGTTAATTTGAAGATTTTTCAGAGATCTGAGCTGGTCTCCAGTAGTCATCTGAGAGTCTAAAACCATAAACTAAATCACTGGTGTCAACTGTATGTCTCAACCAGCTTACATTAGCCCACAAGAGCTAACTGTCTCTTCCTAACTATGCATTCAGTGATGGCACATTAGTGGCTTGAATTGGGCAAGGAGAGAGTATTTACCCCACAGAAATCAGCCTCCACTACAAAGCAGGAATTCCTCCCTTAGAAAGCTGCTTGTAAAGCATTTGCCAGCACACCATTGACTAGGGCCCACCCCAGCATCTCTCTTCCCTGGCTTGATTCCCCCAGCTATAAAATGGAGAGAATTATGTTTGTTCATCATCTACCACACTGGGATGCAGACAGGCTTCTGTGAACTTGGGAGGAAATCACTATATTAATATAAAATTATGGTTATGGCACCAATTATTAACTCAAGAACTTATGTACAACTGTGCGAGCTAAACATGTTGATCACTTCCTGTAGGAAACGAGCACTGAGAGGCTGTAAGTTCTCATGGGCAGAAGGTGGAGGGGTGGCGGCATAATTAAGTTACTGGAGCTCTTTCCAATGTCTGTCAACTTAATGCTTACTTATTAAGGGTTATTCAGGAGATTATTCACAGATCAGGCTCATAGCATTAAACCAGTGCTACTCATAAATTTATCACACATAGTGTGATTCTCAGTGCTTCTGTTTAGAGCAGACAGTCCTCCACTTCCTTTATTTAACTTCTGGTACAAGTGCCATCCACAGCAGCATCAATTGCATTCATGTTATCAGCATGGTTTGGCACACTCGGCCTGCTTCCTGACAGCACGGAGGTTCTCCAGGCTTCTGTCTGACTCTTCCCTGAGCCCCTTCTATCCCCTCTAACTCCCCCCAAGATGGCAAAGAAGGGAGGGAATAGAGTTTGGTTGTGATATAAAGAGACCCAAAGTTTGGAACAATATAATGGTTTCTGTGAAAGTAAAGTAAGTAACTCTGATTTCCCAGTGTAGTTGGTAAACTGCTTCTAAGGTGAATATTGAAAAAGAAACCACAAGAATGGGAGTAGCATTTTACTTAAGGTTAACAGCTTCGTAGGGAGAACACATTGACAAGTAAAGTTGTATTTATAAACTTTAGGTTATGTCTGATATTCCCTTTTTGAAAATGGTTACAGTTAAGGAAAAGGCAGGGTGACATCTCCAATTCACTATTTGTACAAGGCTTGTGTCTAAGATGAGAAGACAGCTGGTTTTGTGGATTCAGGATCAAACTAGATGTCATGAGCCTTTGAATTTGCCCCTGGATACATTCCAAGGCTCGAGACTTTGACATTATGAAGCAACAACTGGTGAGTACTCCAATGATGAAAAACTTAAGAAAAAGTAAGTAACGGTTGATTCCTTCCTTTTGCAAGCAGGAATTCTGACTGAAGCTCAGGGATGTAGAGACCCTGCAAGAAGCAGACTCTGCTTTGAAGGCAGTTGGACAGCCCAATGCAGTTGGTGGTATCTATGTCCACCATGGAGAATCTCACAGTGGGAAAAAGAGAGCAAAATAGATAAACTGGTATTTTAGCTTCTTGGGGGAAAAAAAAAAGAATAAAGCCCAGAAAACGGCCTTAGATCCCCCAAAAATCTTTTTCAGGGTTGTGAAACTTCGGTTGCAATTGGAATCATAAAAATATCAAGGTGATACGTGCTACCTAATACTATAGCACAATGTTTACAACCGGTGTGCCATGAAAATTTGTCAAGATTAATTAAATTATTTTCAAAAGAAATTCAAAGACTAGTAATCACATTCTGTTTTTTTTACTCTTTTTTTTTTTAATCAACATAATTTAAGCAGTGCTATGGAAGTTTATCTATAGGTTCAAGTGTGCCATGAGATAAAAAAGGTTAAAAAACATTGCTATAGCATATTAAAAATATAATTTGATATACTTTTCTTTCTAACATAATCTAAAAAATACTGTAATGAAAGGAAATGGGATAATGTATTTATGTTAATTTCAACACACTAAGCCAGTGTTGAGAAGACAGATGTGAGTCCTGCCTAAAAGGTTAAGTCTCTGCTTGCTTGGAGGTAACCGGGCACACAAATCTCAGTAGGGCCTAAAGATGTGACAACCTGGGACAATGCCAGAGGACCAGCTGCCACTCAACTTACTTGGTAAACTATCAAAAAGATGTGTGGGTGGCTGAAAATGGTTTTGATTTGTGGGCTTCCACTAACATGAACTCAGGCCAAATTAGTGGGAAGAACAGCCACTATGGTTCAAGGACACCTATGACTGACTCCAACTAGATCTGAATCAGGACACAGAACAGTTGGTTCTAAGAACGTTCCTTCCCCCTGTTAATCTTAATATGCTTATTGTATAGTTTTTATTAATTTTCTTTTTCTTTTTGCTAGTGGAGATTTCAGTTGCATTTTAATCACTTATACCACATGAAAAGCTTGAGAGGATATACAAAAATGTTCTCCCTCTGCTCTGACACAGTGATTGTATTTGTTTACCAACTCCAAAATCTCCTTCCATTCATAGAACATAACAAGCTGGGGTCTGAAAATGACCTACTTCCTACTTCCCCAGCAAAATGTTGAATTTGTCTCTAGGAAAATGGGATCCCTCTCCGTTTTTCAGATCTCTGCAAACCGAGGGTCCGACTGTGAGAGCTTCAACATCAGTGAAATCTGCAAAGGGAGAATGAAGCAAGGGGATGAGAAAGGCAAACGGCAGCCAGGAGCTCTCCCGCACCGGTGAAAGCAGGCAGGCGTGCGCAGCCCGCAGCCGGCAGGAGCGGGGCTTTTCTTCTTTTACAAACCAAGGGCTAAAATGGCTCCCAGATTCTTCTTGCTGGGGCTGAGCTGGAAGGCATCCCCTTCCCTGTCTGGAGCTGTGAGCCAGGCCTGGTAGCAGGTAGGCGATGAGAAACATAGTGGGCAGGTGAAAACTTCCTGTTATGCTGTGTGAACGGGATGTCCCCTCCAACCCTGACGCCAGCCTACCAACATGACCACACGAGACAGCCCAATCCTCCTTCCTCAGGAGAAGGACATTAAAAGACACACATTCAAGGTGTACTGAGCCCAGAGCACTGTGCTATGTCCCAGGATGCTTCCTTGAGTCTCAGGCCCCAGACCAGCCGCAGTCCAGAGAACAGAACAAAAGCTATGAGAGATGGGCCTTTAAAATGCAGGGCCTGATTGCTGGGCCCTGGAGATCAGCAGCCCCAAGTTCAAATTCTGGCTCTGCCACTTGGCATGATAATCAATCCTCTCTAAGCTCTGTTTCCACATTTGGAATTAAATGGCATATTTATGAAAGGGCTGGCACATAGGAAGGATGTAAAAAATACAACATATTATTATGTATGACCTTCTTCTCGTCTCTCCCCCTCCCCTGCTGACCTTCACTCAGCAATGCAATCACAGCTTTCTTAAGGCTGTTGGGCAGTAACTGGTTTATACCTCTGACTCTCAACAGCCTGGGATCTTTTCAGGAGTCTCCAACCCTTTTGGCACCAGGGACTGGTTTCATGGAAGACGGTTTTTCCATAGATGGGGGTTTGGAGGGGGCAGTTTTGATATGAGTCTGTAAGCCATTGATTTATTACGGTCTCTGTGCAGTTAAACCTCTCTGCTGATAGTCTCTGCAGCCCCTCCCCAGTGCTACCATCACTCCCTCAGCTCCACCCCAGATCATCAGGCATTAGCTTCTCATAAGGAGTGTGCAACCTTCATCCCTCACTTGTGCAGTTTACAGTAGGGTTCAGGCTCCTGTGAGAATCTAACGCCACTGCCCCCAACCTGACAGCACTTAGCCCCTAGTGCTAAGGCGGTGATGTGAGGGATGGGAGCCGCTTAGATACAGATGAAGCTTCACTTGCCTGCCACTCACCTGTGCGGTCTTGTTCAAAACAGGAAGGCAGGAATTGTGACTTACTGCCCTTTACATCTCCACAGCCAAACAGCCTGGCATACAGTAGCTGCTTAATCAATGGTAATGCGTTAACTAGGCTAAGGTTCCCAAGAAGTTGATTTATTCCCTATACTCCTTCATTTGCTCTTCTCTCAAAGAAGGCAGTAGTAAATGATAATAAATTGCCCTATTATCCATGCTGCTACCTAAGATTACAAGGTCAATAACTGTCTCTGTTTATTCACTCTTTGAGCTCCTTGGAGGACAAGTGATATGAGAAACAAAGGAGGAGGCAGGTTCCAGGTGGGCCACGTCAGTGGGGAAGTGCTTCCATCCTGCCTCCATCACACCAAGTGTGAGGTATACTGAAGAACTCGCTGTCTTCTGTCTTCTTCTGGAGATTCACATGCTGAGAGGCCTTCCTTCTGTTTGGATGAAAACCTGATAGGGAGCTCAGGGCAAAGGCACAGGGTGGGTGGTCAGTTGTCCAGAGGAGTCAAACTCATGCTGTATTGAGAGCTTTTGTAACCCTGTTAAGACTAGGACAATTATAAAACCAGCTCTCACTGGGTCTTCCATCATTGCTTGGAGATTTTAATTTTGCAATGGACTGAATGACCTCAGGAGGGGCGAGGCAGCATTTGTCTACCACAGAGACAGATGCCTCACCTGTCCCAACACAGTAATTTGAGAGATTTCTTGGAAGACATGTTGCAGGACCATGCTGACAGCAGAGTCCATAAAGAAGCCCTCCTGCAGGAAGTGTGACATTTGTAAAGGCTTCACCAGGGAGCAGGCTTCCGCTACCAAGCTATTGCTACCAATGCCATCCAGAATGCATGAGAGGCCACATTCTGGATGGTCACAAGGACAAGAAAATGCCTACTCCAGAAAATTCCCTCATCATTTCAGACATACCAACCCTGCTCAGTGGTGGTTGTGGGGTGACATGAGTGTCTGTTTGCAGATTCAAGGGAAAAGAAGAGACACACTGGTCAGAGTCCATGATGAGACTGGTGTCCAGGAGTAACAGGTGGTCCCAGTGCCTGCTGGCCTTACTGAGTTCCATGGCAGTGGTGAGCTGATCCTTATTCAGAGGGCCCAAGGCAAGAGATCCCTGACCTTGGAGCTGTTCTTAGTGTCTCTGGTAGGAAAGCAGAAGTTGGCTCTGGTTGTAGTTTGTCATAACTGGCAAAGAGGTTGTGACTTTTTTTTTCCCCAGTGGGCCATTAGTTGAGGCTATGGAATTCCACAAGTGTCCTTTAAGCAATTACCCAAATGATGCTGCCACAGCTCAGAGGTAAATGTGTCATTTGGCTCCATCAGGTGAAGTGTCTACTTGGCAGAGCCAGAGGACGGTGGAAAAGGAACTGCTTAACGTTCCTGGGCATCAGCATCCAAGTCCTCAAGCCGTTGGGACAGACTGTTTACAGCAATTGTTGCCAGATAGCCCAAGGTATTCTCCAAGGAACAAGGTGCTTACAAAGGGGTGCCTGGGCCACTCCCACTGCACTGGCCACTGCACCCATGCTCTTGAGGGACAGAAATATACCTTTGTCCTAAGAGAACGGAAAGTAGCGCTGGTGGTGCCTCTCATCACATCCATGCTCCTCAGGCCAGTCACACGTGCCCGGCAGGCCACTCGGATGGTGCTGAGCTTAAAGCACAAAGGCTCAGGAATTAAAAATCCATCATAGAGAGGGTTTAGAAAGTTGTTTTAAGGTAATAGAAAAAATAAGATCAATCAGCTGGAGGGGAAAAAATTACTATGTCTTCAAACACAGATCAGGCATGCAAATGGGCCAAGGAGAAAAGGGAGACTCTCAGCCAGATTCATGAGGCCCTGGGTTCTCAGGTTTAGCTGCCAGCCCCCCAATCCTCCCCCAACACTGCCCCTCCCCGATCCCTCCCTCCATACTTGCTGACATCTGCACATCCTTCAAGGTCCAACTGTAGTGTAACCTCCTTTGGGGAGGCATCTCCAATTCCTGCAGAGAAACAAACACGCTCCCCGTATTCACACACTCCTATGCATCTCAGTGCTGTACTTGGCCCACTCCGTTTGGTGTTTAAAAATAGCGGTGGGTATGTCTGCCTTCCCCATTTGAACACTAATGTTTTATATACAGACTCAGACATATATCAGTCAAAAATGAAGACTGCCAGATACACTCGCAGATGCTTAAAAGAGTGCCAATGAATCGAAACTGCCTTAATTTAGACTAAGGAACCACCCAGGAAATCTAGCTGGGCAGCTGTGGAGTAGTGAAATGAGCAAGAATTCCCCACTCTGTCTTTAGCTGGCTGTGCAACACAGGGCAAGCCACAGAGCCCCCCTTGATCTACTAGCAAGTCACACCTTCGTCCAGGTTGCTACCAGGATGAAATAATTCACGCCAGTGCTGGTATCATAGGCATTCAATTAAATGCTCATGAAACTGAACTGAACTTTAGTCTGGATTAGTTAAGTAAAAAGCCAAACAGCCTCAGAGGAACACTCTTTTACAGAGACAGCTCAGTGTTATGCTTAAAATGTAGCTTTTGTAGGGCGGCACCCGTGGCTCAGTGAGTAGGGCACCGGCCCCATATACCGAGGGTGGTGGGTTCAAACCCAGCCCCAGACAAACTGCAACAACAACAAAAAAAATAGCCGGACGTTGTGGCAGGAGCCTGTAATCCCAGCTACTTGGAAGGCTGAGGCGGGAGAATCGCCTAAATCCAGGAGTTGGAAGTTGCTGTGAGTTGTGATGCCACAGCACTCTACCGAGGGTGTTAAAATGAGACTCTGTCTCTGAAAAAAAAAAAAAAAAGAAAGAAAAAAATGCAGCTTTTGTAGCCAAACGACCCAGATTTGAATTGTAGCACCATCAGAATTCTAATCCGCAATTCTCTGGGCCTCAGTTTCCTTGTCTGGAAAATGGAGATGCTAACAATATAGGGTAGTTGTCAGGATACGATGGAGGGAGGAACACATGTCTGATGTCTGGTGTTTGAGATGCTCTCAATACAGACTATTATTTAGAATCAGATTTTTGCATGGTGGGACTTAAGACAGTGATGAGAATAAAATCACTATCTTAAAAGTCACCAGACCTTGAACTTCTCGTCATCCAAGCCACAGGGTGAGTAAACAGCAGAAGAAGGTTTCTCCAAGGGTGAACACTACCTGCAATTTGCTTGCCAAATGTAAGTGCCTGGACCCCAAACCAGACCTACAGGGTGGAGTCCAGCAGGATACATACCAGACCCATCTTCAAGGGTCTGACAACTCCTAAAACTGGCCAAGCATCGTCCTATCATGACAACTACGAAAATGGACACACCTGGTCATTTGATACTGGTGCGTTCCAGGTTTAGTCTGGTAACATGGAACTTCTTGCTGTCTAAAAGATTCTGTTAGCCAAAGGGGAAGAATGTGCTCTATACCTCTACCCCTAATGGGTTCCATTGAGGGTGCCCCTGCCACACAGGTGAGTTTGCTCCTTTGTGGCCCCTGTACTTCTAAGCTCCTTGGGTGAAGAGTGAGAGCTTCATACAGTTCAATGGAGTGCTGGAGCCACCCTGAATCACTGTGCCCATTTCTTCCCAACCTCAAATTCAGAAACTTATACCTCGGAAAATGGCAAACACTATAAATCAGCCCTTTAAACTTTTTTTTTTTTCAGAGAGCCAGCATGCTAGCACACCATGGGTTCATATCCACAATAAAGTTGCACGCCGGAGCCCAAATCCCGTGGAATGTGGCCCAGGACATCATGTTTAGGTCCTTGCATGGTCAGGGGCCACTTACAGCCAGGTTTCTGCACATCTACCTAAGACATGATGCAAATGATGTCCTAGAGATTTAATTGTCATGGCTTGGCTTAAGAGAAAACCTCCTTTGTGCCCTGTGATCAGACCTTAATCCTCAGCGCTGGCCCAGCCACCTGGTGAATCGCAGTGTCCGTAACCAGGTACAACAGAGGTTATGGATGTTTCAGGGCTGAGCCTCCATCTCCACTTGCGAAAAATCCTGTTCTCCTGAGGGCTGCCCAGTGGCCTTCATGCTTCAGGAAGCTAATCTGTAATGTGCAGGCAGGGCAGAGGTTCTACAGTGAATCTCTCTCCTCTGGGTTCAGGGGTAGGAGTGGTCTGGCTAGGCTTCGGCTCCCATTCCCCAGCCTGCTGTTCAGACACTACTCACTGCCTTTTAAAAGGTCACCCATTAAGAGCTGTAAGCCCTGCAGTCCGCCCTGTTTCAGCAGATACCGCTGGGGAAATACAGACCTTTCCTTTGAATTCCTCCACTCAGCAGTCAGGTGAGTCAGGGAGAATTCAATCCAATTTCTCAGTAAATCCTACTATGCTCTGGAAGGACATGGTTTGAAAAATCTATTTTTGTGCTTTTATTTACTTAAGGTCTGCATGCCTGAGGAAGCTTTTTCATAGTGCCATCAAACTGCCTCTTGCTTACCAGGAAAAAAAAAGCTCCTGCCTTTCTGTAACAACACCAGCAAAGGCTCCACCACTGCCGTAAGGCCCTGCAGCTCCTGGCCCCTAATTCCTGGTGGCAGGAGGCACCCTCCAGCACCCTGCACAACCTGGCTCCAGTGTGGGGCTTTCTCTTTCCCTTTCCAGGGCTACCCGGAGCTCATACATTTTTTGCTTTTCCTTGTTTAAATGCTGTTTTCAATCCAGAGGCATGGTCTATCTCTGTGGGGATCGAACCTATTATTCCAACACCTCCAAAGTATAAACTGCTGGGAACAAGGCTGGGTATCCCTGGACAGCTTCATCTTTCTAGAGGAGCTAAATGCTCAGATAAGAAGGCAAAACCCCTTCAATCTATCCAGCTGGGAGTTGTCTGTATCGGTAAACTTAGATCTCATCCCAAGTCTACTTTCTACCTCTGAGTCATGTACACCTAGGTGGATCACCACCCAGCCACCTTCAACTTAAGACTCTTGACAGGACCCCAAAGCAGGTCACATGGTTCACTCTTCACGTGCCCAGCTATGATGGGTTGTGAAGTTGCTGTCGGTGGCTGTGAAGGGTGATGGGTCAAGGTAGATGCCATATATCAATTCAAACCACAGCCTTTGAGAGAAAGGGCCAAAGAACCCTTCTCCCTTGGCCTGGCTCCTCCTCCACTCCCCTGGGAGCGTGGACTACCTGCTATCCCCACCTCTACGCCCCAGATCCCATCTGGTGGAGGAATGGCTCTGGCACTGGCTGTTGTGAAGAAGAGGCAGGGACTGGAGCAGCAGTGTTGGTGCCTCAAGCCTCTCTCATGTCACTAACTTTGCAAGGCATGAGACCACTTTGGGTCCCCAGAGCACTCTCTGCCTTTGCTGGTGAGATACGGCAAGAGGGCAGGTTTGTGGCTGCAAACCTAACCCAGCATCAGAATCTTTCAGGAGCATTAGTAGGACAGATTCCTGGGTTCCAGCCAGAGTGAATGAATTGGAAACTCTGGACATGCATCCATTGCTGGAATCTGCACTTTGGAACAAGCTTTCCAGGTAATTTTGATGCAGTGGTTCAAACCAGCACTGGTCTGACTCTCACAAAGGTCCCCTTCCCACAGCAACAGTCTTTTATGGCCTCTCCAGTGAACAGAGATGGGGCTGTAACACTGTCCCCACTCTGATGGGAAGAGCCCAGGACAACACCCTTCACAGGTAAGTGACTGGGAACTGTGCTCAGTAAGGTTTCAGCCCCTACCCCTTCCTGACCCTCAGTGGACAGGACTCCTCCCCACTTTGGCCAGAGGGAGAGAAATGGTCACCCTTCAGCCACAGTGGCTTTGCTTGGCCATGCCCCTGAGGCTGGACAGGTATGGCCTGGCTTCCTTTCCTGGTCTTGAGGCACAGTCTTCCCAGATGCCCTGTCATGTCCCTCAGGCTGCCTTCCTCTCACTGATGTGCCAGAAAAGCCCTTCAAGATGAGTGACAGCCACGCCAAGACCAACTCAAACCAGAAAAGCAAATCCTAAACCCTAATGTGAATGGAGGGGTGGGCCTAGCTGTCTTGCTCCAGTTAAAGGGGGACTCCTATGCTTGGCTACCCCAGGCACGTGTGTGTGTAGGTGAAGAGTCAGCATAATCCAGAACCCATGTTCTGAACCAGGACTCACAACATGGGTTATATTCACAGAGAAGAGCGAAACTCTTGTTGGAGATGAACATAAAGTGCCCCACACCCCTCCCAGGGAAAATTAGCCTCATTTCAACTAACCAGTAAGAGGCAGCAATTCAAGGCCAGTCCTATGAAAACATTTGCATGCCAGTCTGACATTTCTACAAACACTCATTCTATGTGTTAGGTGCTGATTAGGGGTAGTCTATGATAGATTCTTAAAGGGGAAGATTTATTGACAAAATAATGTTATTGAAACAACATCAATCACAGCAGCTAGGACTTATTCAATATTTACTCCATGCTAGGCACTGTGCTAAGTGCTTTACATTGATCAGTTCATTTAATCCTCACAATAGCCTTGCAGGGGTGACATTATCTTCATTTTATAGATAAGGAGGAGATAGGTGCTCAAAGAGGTTAAGTTACTGTCTCTGAAAGGCTCAGAGTTAGGAAATAGCGGAGCCAAAATTTGAACCCAAGTCTGCTGACTCTTAACTCCAAGGATATTCTGCCTTTCCAAGGAAGGTGGTGGCTGGGAAAAAGGGAGACAGGAGGGAAAGTGACAAGAACTCGGGGTCAGTTATGAACAAACAGCCATGGAGCAGCATTTACCGAATGTGTAAGAACCAATGAAAAACAGAGGCCCCTGTCTACGGTGAGGACTCAGCTAGGCTGACACCACGTGCACTTCGGACAATGAGTGAGCCAGACAGTAGAATGAACTGGTATAATAAAGGGCTAAATTGAGTCAGACAGTTAGAGAATGGGACAGCATGAAGTGACGTGCACAAACAGGCAGAAAGCACCCAGAGAACTGGAGGGGGGAGCCAAGAGCTGGGGCTGGGTGGCAGGGGCGCTCTCTATGAGGGCTCTTCACTGGGCAGGAGGGATTTCAGCAGGGGCCCTGATGCTGCAGGGTGGGAATGGGGACACCACTGCTCCAGGGCTTGGTAAATGGGGTGTGCAGGAAGTTTAGAGAGCTGGCAGCTGGTGGAACCTGTGCCGACGGGGGACCTGAGGCAATGCAGTGTGGGAAAGAGGAGGCTGTTGGTCCCAACCTGCCTTCATCCACTCACTTATTCACCCGTTCATGTATTCCACACTTATTTTTTGTCCTTGACTATATTCCAGGCACTGGGGTACAGAGAAATGAATGTGATGATTTATGTCCTGAAGGAGCTCACAGATCAAGTAGGGAGACAGGGCTAGACACAAGCCACAGAAAAACTTGGTGAGTGATAAAGAGGACATGTGCAGAGCTCATCCAGGGGTGGTGGGCGGCGGGGCTTCACCAGGATGACCCCGGAGTTGGTTCCTAACAGAAGAGCAGGAGTTTCTAGGCAGACCCGGGTGGAGGAGAGCCCCAGGCGGAGGGACCAGAAATAGCAAACGCAGAGCAGTGAAATGTGTGGGCACTGCGGGTCAGCGGTGGGGCAGGGAACCGGGTGCTGGGAAGAAGGGCAGGAGAAGGGTCAGAGAGCTGGTGAGGCAGCAGAAAGAGAGTGCAGAGAACAAGGGTTCGGTGTTTGCTTTAGAAGCAAAGCCAAGAGAGCTGGGCTGTGCTTGCAGGTGTGGAGGCCTGCTGCAAGTCTGCGGGCCAGAGAGAATGAAGGAACCAAGCTGAACACTGACTACTGAGGGAAGTCTCTGGAAGCTTTCAGGCTTGGGATACTGGGAAGAGGGGAAGGTAGTGTGGCAGGAGGGCAGATGTATAGTGTTGGAGACTAAACTGTGTCCCCACCACTCATGTGCTGAGGCCCTGACCCCCAACACAATGGTCTAAGGAGGTGGGGCCTTGGGGAGGTGACCAGGTATAGATGAAGTCATGAGATTGGAGCCCCACATTGGGATCAGTGCCCTTGAAGATGGGGAAGGGACACCAGGGCACTCTCTCTGACAAATAAGCACATGTGTGAAGGTAGCTGTGCTGTCACCACGCTAGACTCCCAGCCTCCAGAGCTGTGAGACAGCTATCTCTGTTGTGTCAGCCACAAGTCTGTAGTACTTTGTTACAGCATCCTGAGCAGACCAAGACATATGGGAAGATAAGTTTGTGTGGCAACCTACTGAGCTTGGGCAACTGATCAGCAGTTTAAGAGGAAGCTGTGCACAGAGAGAAAAAGAGAGAGAGAGAGAGAGAGTTGGGGTACCATGGATGTGCAGGTGACTGCCAAGTCAGGGACAGGCAGGAGTCCCCCTGTGAAATGATGCTGCCTGACAACAGGGTTATAGCTAGAATGTGGGCGACACCAATGAGAAAAGGATGAGAAGGAAAGGTGGTGAGGAGGATGCGCAGGAGAGGTTGCTGAGGACGCAGGCAAAAGAGTCAAAGGCACCCAGGAGTCAGGGAGGGAGACTGAGTGACGCTGACAATGAGGAGCAGGGCTCTGTGGGGGGAGAGGCAGGTGTGGAAGTCACATGGAAGCTGCTGTTGGGGAATGTGTCTGTTTCAGTTTTAAATAATAAATATGTGAACAAGGCTTAGTCTGCAAGAAGCTTGCTCCCTCCCAGGGTCTCCACCTGTCCTCTCGGGCCAGGAGTGCTACAGTCTAGGGGCTGAGTCAACGTGCACAGACGACAGCCTGTCATCCTGGGAGTTGCGGCTGCCCAACCGCCCAACGTGAGTGCCCTTCAGCTGCTCCCCTGTAACAATACCATGACACTGGGTTTTGACCAGGCCCCCAAAACATCAGTTAGTGTCCAAAGTAACCTCACCAGGGAGGTCAGGCCTGTCTCAGAGAAGTAAAGCCACCAGCCCAGGGTCATGGTGCTAGCAAACAGTGTGTAGGATCTGAACCCACATGTGTCACACTCGACTATGCTTCCCTGCCTGAGGGTCCTGTCCCTTTCCTTTCTTCCTTGAAAGTGCCAACCTACCCTGAGCGTGCTGACACTCACCCACACGGGGCAGAGCAGGACACACCTTCTGACGTGCGTTCTGCTGTGGGCTGCTGCCAGGACGACCCCTGATTTGTTTACTCCTCTCCTCACACGGTTTCTCAGTCTTGCAACTTGCTTTAGCCAAAGGAACATCAGCAGATGTGATGCAGACACGTCCAAAGTACTTATGCACTAGGGTTTGTTTGCCCTGTTGTGCTCTCTGGGCAACTCACATGAAGCCCAGGCTCGCCTCTGACAAAACAGACCATATGGAGCAGGGGAGAATCATCCCTCCAGGCCTCTCTGGACCAAACAGCCTCCAAACCACCAGACAGGTGACTGTGGCCATCCCACACTGCCCAGCCCCAACTGAGCTGTCCTCTGTCCGCACCAGAACCATCCAGATGACCCACAGGATCAGGAAAAAGAATGTGTATTGCCTTAAGCCATCAAGTTTTGGGGTGGTTTGTTGCCAAGTGAAAGTGAACTGATACGAGTCCTAACAGAAGGCCCAAACGAAGCTCTTCTTCCCGCTCTGAAGCAACAGAGCAGAATTCTCAGACCTCTAGTGTCTGCAGACTCATTCTGCAATGTAAGACCCACCCCAAGAATGTAACACCGTCCTTGGCCTAGAGGGTCACTATGCTCCTAGAGGGAGGGGAAAAGGAAGAGGCCTTTATGTACCTTCTCTCTGGGACACACGTGGGCCCGTGGGCAGCCCCGCAGGTGCCAGGTTATTTGGGGACAAGGTGACAGTAGCATGCATTTCCCATATTGTCCCCAGCCCAGTGTTTTTCCACTGATGAGAAAGGAAGGAGATCATCTCTCCAGTGAGTTCTTCTGTAAAGGCTTCGAGGCAGCATTTCATCAAAGGATGCTGGCGGAGCTGTGGGGAGACGTCAAAACCCAGCAACCTCTAGCTCCACTTAGCAAGCAAGGAGCTTGCTGTTTCCATTTCCAGAGAGGCATAAAAATGAATGAGCACCCAAGAAAGCCGACCTGATCAGTGGCACTTTGATAAGGTGACAAATTTGCCCCTTGTTCCAGTCCAAACCCACTCTCCATGGTGAACTATTATGGGAAGGAAGCATCGACTAATTAGAAGCATCTCCAGGACATGAGAAAGATCAGCACCTAAAATGCCTGAACAGAGAGAATTCCTTGTTAGGAAGAGAGGAAACAAAACAAAAAAATGCTTGGATGTCACTTTCCCCAAGCATATTTATAAAGGGAGGAGGAGATAAGAATTAATTAGGACAGGCACTTCTACCCAAGCGACATAAAAGACACAATTATTTTTGCTGTTTTCACAGACCAAGAGCCCCTTCCAGGTGGGCACAGATCCCTGACGCCACCCACCATTTTGAAAAATGACTTCTAGTCTTTGCTAGTTCTAATGAAGCCTGAAATTAAGATGGTTCTTTTGTTTACTTCCCCTGTTTGGGAAGCTCTAGCTGCCCATCAATAACACCAATGTCTGGATTATTTATTTCTCATTGCCCAACCTATGGGGCATACAATTTTATGAAGCCAACATATGAGGCATCTTCTCCCAAGGGAGCGTGGATGTGTCTCTCCAAATTGCAGGGTCCTTTTACAATGCAGTCCTTTTATAATCTGGATTTTGACAGACAGGACTGATGCCCAACTCTCTGAGCAAAGAGCCCTGGTTGATTTGTCATCCCCTTTCTTATAGGAGCTATGAGATCTTGAGTCCCTCAACCTTGAGAAAACTCAGTAAAATAAACAGGGTTAGTGACTAATATATTACCTTCTTTTTCAACAAATTATGGTTTAAAACCCCCCACATAAGTTGGTTGTGGTGCCTCACACCTATAATCCTAGCACTCTGGAAGGCTGAGGTGAGAGGATCACTTGAGTTCAAGAGTTCAAGACCAGGCCGGTGTGCTAGCTCATGCCTGCAATCCTACCACTCTGGGAGGCCAAGGTGGGTGGATTGCTTGAGCTCACAGGTTTAAGACCAGCCTGCACAAGAGTAAGACCCCCACCTCTAAAAATAGCCGGGTGTTGTGGCGGGTGTCTGTAGTCCCAGCTACTTGGGAGGCTGAGGCAAGAGAATCACTTGAACCTAAGAGTTTGAGGTTGCTGTGAGCTATGATGCTACAATACTCTACCAAGGGTGATGAGTGAGACTCTGTCTTAAAAAAAAAAAAAAAAAAAAAAAAAGACTTCAAGACCAGCCTAAGTAAGAGCGAGACCCCTGTCTCTACTAAAAACAGAAAAATTGGGCACTGTGGTGGGCACTTGTAGTCCTAGCTACCGGGTAGGCTGCAGCAGGAGGATCGCTTGAGCCCAGGAGTTTGAGGTTGCTGTGAGCTAGGCTGACTCCATGGCACTCTAGCCCAGGTGACAGAGTGAGACTCCGTCTAAAAATGAACAAACATCCTCCATATGAGATCTTCTGTCTCAACAAATTTTTAAATGTACAATATAGTACTATTGACTATAATAAACAGTATCCTCCAACAGATTTCCAGAACGTACTCACCCTACTGAAACTTTATAACTGTTCCCTTCCCTTAGTTCCTGGCAATCACCATTTTTTGTGCTTCTATGAGTTTAACTACGTTAGATCCCTCATATAAGCAGAATCATGCAGTATTTGTCTTCTATGACTGGCTTATTTCACTAAGCACAATGTCCTCAAGGTTCACACATCTTATATTATAATCACACTCCTCACACAGTACCCACTGTTTGCATGGTAACTGGCTACACAGGTCAACTCATTTAACCCTCATAGAAACACTGCGAGGTAAGACATCATACCTTCTTGATTGATGAGAAAACTGAGGAACAGGGAGGTGAAGTGATGTGTCTGTGCCTACCCAGTGTGTACACAGCTCCACATTCCAATCTCTCTCTCTTTTTTTTTTGAGACAAAGTCTGGTTCTATTGTCCAATCTGGAGATAGTGATGTCATCATAGCTCACAGCAATCTCAAGCTCCTGGGCTCTGGCAATCCTGCTGCCTCAATTTCCAAGTAGCTGGGACTACAGGCACCCACCACCATGCCTAGCTAATTTTTCTATTTTTTGTAGAAATGGGGTCTCACCCATGTGTGGGCTGGTCCTGAACTCCTGGCCTCTAGCAGTCCTCGAGCCTTAGCCTCCCAGAGCGCTAGGATTATGGGCTTGAGCCACTGCACCTGGCCCACATTCCATTCTTTAGAATATATCAGTATGTTTCTGTGTACAGCTTAAACTCTTTATTTTTGACATGTAGATTCAGAGATCCTGAAGTCACTGAGGACCATCAATGGTGAGAGACGATGGGGCAGGGAGAAGAGGTGAGGGGCAGTGTTGGAGATTCACTTTTGCGTGGCTTGAAGTGTCTTTCATAAAAGAAAGGGGTGGGCCCTGAACAGAATGATGGGGCTGTCGGTGCTTTTGTAGTACTTTGGATGATGGTGGCTCCGATAAGGGCAGCAGAAGGGGAGATGAGGGAAGTGGCTGGTCTGAACCTAACCTGTTTCCTTATGGACTCAATGTGGGCAGGAGTCAAGGATGATACCAAGGACTGTGTCCAGAGTGATGGGAAAAATGAAACAGCTACCAGCTAATATTAGGTGGATTGTAGCTGAACAAGTCAGGGGGTATTATGGGTTGAATTGGGTCCCCTGAACCTCAGTAGCTGTGAATGCAGCCTTGTTTAGAAATAGGGTCCTTGCAGAAGTAATCAATTTAAGATGAGGTCATTAGAGTGAGCCCTGATCCATTCTGACTCGTATCCTCATAAGATGAGAAGACAGACAGGCAGAATACTGTGTGTCAAAGGAGGCAGCAACAGGCGGGACACAGTGACAGGCAGGGGTACCACGGATGGCTGGCAACACCAAAAGCAAAGAACAGATTCCTCCCAGGCCTTCAGAGAGAGCATGGCCCTTCCAACACCTTGATTTTGGACTTCTACCCTCCAGAACTGTGATGGTATAAATTTCTGTTTTTTTAAGCCACCGAGTTTGTGATACTTTGTAGGACAGACAGCCCTGGCAAATTAATACAAGGAGGAAGCTAAGAATTCAGTTTTCAATATTTTAAATGTGGGGGATATCAAGTACTCAACAGGATATCTGAGTCCAGAGTTCAAGAGAGAAGCCCAGGCTGCTGATAGAAATTTGGGACATGTCTGCAAATAGAAAGCATCTAAAGCCATGAAGCTGGATGGAATCGGCAGAGGGTAAAAGTAGATGGGGAAGAGAAAAGGGCCAAGGACAGAGCCTGGCTGCTCCAAAGCTAGGGCTGAGGAGAAGTGGTAACTAGCAAAGGAATCTGAGCTGGAGCAGCCGAGGAGGCGGGAGGCAAATCAGGAGCAGGGCGGCGTGGGCATGCATTCCTTCTGCAGCTCTCCCCCCTCCTGCAGCCCAAGGCCTCCCTGTCGACCTCCTACTGGCCCCCTCCTCCTCTCCCTCACATTCTGAGCTCCAGATGGGACACTAAACCCACCCCTCAATAGGCCCCCCCGCTTGTCTTTAGACAAATGGCCTCCTCTGTCTGCTCCCTCTTTCCCTCCCTCATTTGCTGGGCCTCAGCCTAGGAGCCCCTGCCTTGCCATGTGAGTGGCCTGGACCTCCCCAGGCAGAGGAAGGCACCCGGGCCCTTCTCAAGGCCCCCAGCATGCCCTCCTTGCCTCTATACCGGTGTTCAACTCCCGTCATGGGATTTATGGGGATGTCTGTCTTTGCATGCAGCCTGCACCCGGGCACAGAGCAGGCGCCCAACACACACTGGCTGAAGCTAATGAATCAATATGTGGACAGTTGAAATGAGCCCCTTCTGGCAGCTACATCATTACCTGTATGAACGCTAAGTTTAGAGTCAACTAAACACAGGAGCTTGAAAAATAAGGTTTAAGTCATATTTCTCCCACTTGATTTTCAAGTCTCAGAATAGTTTACATATATTCCTATTAAACTTTTATCTGAATTGAGGGATCCAATTCAGACGGGTGAGATCATCTGGGGTCTTGATTCTGTCAGTTTTTATACTAGCTTTCAGGCCCAGCTCTCTGTTCTCCACAAACTTCAACGAGCATCCCATCAGTGTCGCTATTCTAGTCCTAACACAACACAAACTAGGACATGGGCAGGAAAGAATCCCCAAATGTTCCCCTAAGGTGGTCCCTCTGCCTTCGTAATAATGGTGTACTCATCACACAGGTATTTATGAAGAGCTTACCAGGCGCTTGGCTTTGTTCTAGGTGTCATGGGAGTCCTATGTCATTAGCCAACAAAACAAAGATCCTGCTCTCTCAGACTTCTAGTCCGGTGCAGCTTCTCTACCTGTTATGAATCTCCCCACTTGTATGACTACACGTGGATTCCACCTTAGTCAGAGCCATTTCACGAGACCTTTATCAAATGCCTGGTTAAAACCAGAGACCCTGTATCTGAAGAGGAGATGATATTTCTCTGGTGTGTGCAGTTGTTAGTGAATCCAGGTTGGCTCCTGGTGTAACCACCTTTTTTTTTTTTTTTTTTTTTTTTTGTAGTTTTTTTGCCAGGCTGGGTTTGAACCTGCCACCTCAAGCATATGGGGCTGGCACCTACTCCTCTGAGCCACAGGTGCCACCCCTAGGGAGTCATAATTTATCATTTTTTCCCGTCTTAAAAATTTCAAATATTAATCAAGTGGGCACTGGTGTTTTTTGTTACATAGATAACTTGTATAATGCTTAAACCAAGACTTTTGACATGCCTATCAAAGGAATAGTGTTCACTACACCAGGCAGGTTCATTTTTTATCCCACACACCCTTCTGCCATCCCCACAATCTCTCATTTAATAATGAGAGAGAGTCCAATCCTCTCTCCTCATCTGCAAATTCTGAAATTATTTATCTTTTCCTTTCCTGGAAATCAGAAAATAATTTTGCTACTTTCAGTCTTCTGGGACCTTTTTCTCCCTGATTCTGCTAAACTCACCAAAACAATTCCATCTCTCAGATTTTCTCTCTCTCTCTCTCTTTCTCTCTCTCTCTCTCTCTCAATATTCTAGGATATCATTATCTGGACCTGAAATCTGAACTTGAAATAGTTGGGTGTTCCCTGGTAATTTCTCCACCTATCCTGGACTCCATTTTTTCTGACTAGGATGAGTCCCATCCTCAGAGTCTTTTTATTCATAGAACTCAAAGTCTTTTATTCATAGAACTTATTATTCTAAACATTATCAAGAGCACCAATACTTACAATTCTTTGATTGTCCTATGAACATTTCTTTGGAAAGACTATTTCCATTGTATTACTAGCACTGCTCTATGTAATTGTAGGCTTTTCTTGGCATCTCATATTGTTACACACTTTCTTTTAATACAAGAAAACTTATTTAAACCCAAATGTCTATACGTATCTTACCGTCCTTAGAGTCTTAGATCTTTCTTCTTAATCCCTCTAGCCTCAGTCTGCCCTTTGCCTATCCTCCCATTTCACCTTACATAAGAGTTCTCTTTCCAGAGCACCTGCAGTCCTCTGTTTCATAAAGCCCAACTGGGCAGCAGTCCCCATACTTTGAGTGTCCCACCTCTAGGGAGTGCTCAGATCCTGCCCTCCAGCATATCACCCAGGGAGACTTGTAAAACTCTAATAAACTTTATCTTTGCCCCCTCCCACTTAAGTTTTGGTGGTAAGATGACAATGATGACATTGGAGAAAAGGTAGGGGATAAAGGGAAGAAACCACCAAGTCAGTGTTTTCCAGCCAGGCATGTTCAGCAACTATGTCTGAGGAATAGGAATCTGGGATGCCCATATATATTAGCATAACTACTGGATTATATTTACATGTATCCTTAGGTTAGTAATAGGTATTTTATTATTACTTGACTTTCGGGCAGATGATTTTTGTTTTTTCTTTCTTCTGCTTCTTAATTCCGCCTTCATTTCAGGGTCTCATGGACTCCAATGCTTAGAAATCCTTTAAAATCCACGCAAGGAAGGATAAAAAGAAATATATGAGAAAAGGAGGCTAGAAGAAAGGGCCAGAAAAAAGACTGACAGAATTGCAAAATAACTTGCATAATTTAAAAGATAACATTTAATCTGTCTCTCACTCCTTGTGGCTAGACATTCAGAAAAGATACAGAAAGTTTGATGTAAAAATAAATTCTTCTTTAAATAAGAAGAGAATGTTCTGAACGGCTTCTTCCTGGGGCTTTGTATTTATTACTTGGTTTCACAGAAATTGCAAGTCTAGAACAATCAGTTCACAGGACTGTTACAAAAGATCATTTACTGGAAACACACAAGAAACAGGACTGCTGCTAAAATTGGGTGAGGGGACTATGGAGAGGATTGGTCCTTTCTAGGGGAGGTCCCCAGGACCTTCTGATCCCACCTCACTTATGCATCTCCTCAAGGGAAAGGTACAAAATAATTTTTTCTTTTCTTTTCTCTCTCCCTTCCTCTCCCTCTCTTTGACACAGTCTTTTGCTCTCTCACCCAGGCTAGAGCACAGTGGCATCATTATAGCTCACTGCAACCTCAAACTCCTAGGCTCAAGCTATCTTCCTGCCTCTTCCTCCAGGTAGCTGGAACTACAGGTGTGCACCCTGGCACCTGGCTAGTTTTTCAGTTATTTATTTATTTATTTATTTTTGAGACAAAGCCTCACTTTGTCACCCCCATTAGAGTGCCCTAGCATCACAGCTCACAGCAACCTCTAATTCTTGGGCTCAAGCAATTCTCTTGACTCAGCCTCCTGAGTAGTTGGGACTACAGATGCCCACCACAACGTCCAGCTATTTTTTTTTTTTTTTTAAAGATGGGGTCTGGCTCTAGATCAGGCTGGTCTTGAACACTTAAGCTCAGGCGATCTGCTCATCTCAGCCTCCCTAAGTGCTGGAATTATAGGCGTGAGCCACCAAGCCCAGCCAATTTTTCAATTTTTTAGTAGAGATGGTGTCTCGCTCTTGCTCAGGCTGGTTGCAAACTTCTGAGCTGAAGCAAATCTCTCACCTCCACCTCCCAGAGTGCCAGGATTACAGGCATGAGTCACTGTGCCCAGCCCAAAATCATTCTTAAATGTATGTAAAGGTGTTCATTTCTTCTCTCTGGCGTTTTGAAGACTGCATACTTGTGGCTGGAGAACCAGGTATTATGGAGTGAAGACAGGCAGAAGTACCAGGTGCAAGACCATCTGAGAGTCATAAACCACAGAAGCCTCACACGTGCTTTTCATAGTTGGCTCTAGGGGAAGGTGTGGGTACCAGAGGCTGACTTTCTACCTTATCCTTAAGTTATCTAATTTCAAAACCCCTAAATGTTCTACCCTGAGATCATTTAGCATTAAAAAAAAGGATAAAGAAGAGATTTCATGAACTTTCAGAGAGAAGAAAACAGGTCACATCAAGGACTCAGAATGGCACTGGACTTTTCAGTAGCAACACCAGAAGCTGAAATGCAGTGAAGTGTTACCTTTGAAATTCAGAGGGTAAATTATTTTCAATAGAAAATCCTATACCCAACCAACCATCACTCAGGTTGGGGGAGGACAAAGGCACTTTGAGACTTACATGGCCTCAAAAATGTCTTTCTTAGGAAGCTGCCACAGGAAGCACTCCCCAGCAAAAGAGACAAACTAAAAATCAGGAAGACATGGGGTCCAAGAAAAACAGGGATCTAAACCACAGAGGAACTGTGAAAGAAGTCCCCGGATGACACCTGGCAGCGTGCATAGAGAATGACAAATCTAGGCTGAAGCAGCAAGGTGGCACATCAAGGGGGTAGGGGGTGGTGCTGCACTAACAGCTCAGGTGAAGCTGTGGGCATCTGGCAAATGGCACTGGTAGGCATGTGACCGACTCAGGGAGGCATTCGGGAGAATGTGCAGTAAGCATGCAGTTAAACTAAGCAAGCTTTTAGAGGCGATTGTTAACGAAAAATAAAAGGTTGTACAAGAAAGAAAACACAGTCCCTGTGTACAATAGCTGGTTGTCTAGTGAATAATATTGAAATCATCATCATTCTGTAAACACAGACCATAGATTTTGGCCCCTCCAAATAACTCTACCAGGAGGATGGGAGTGGGTGGTGCAATAAGGGGGCCACACTCCTTTAACAGGAAGTCAGTGGGCAATGCTTAAAACTAATAAATCTGAATGAAGTATAAGTATCTTACTTAGAAAGGCCAGTACCAGAAAAAATAGCTATACGATTTTGAAAAGGTTGCTCTCTGGTGAGTGCCTCTGGGGGCTGGGGAAGGGCTGAGTGGGGCACTGCTGTTTAACTTTTAAACTATGTTTTTATAAAACACTGATAAACTAAAGCAAAAAAACAATGCATTGCCTTGAAATTTTTATATGAAAATGGATTTTAATAAAGGAAATGGGGTGACAAAGGAACTCAAAATGAGAGATTAAGGTGGAGGAGAAGAAAGAAGAAATATTACAAAATGCTTGGTGTGAAACAGTTCAGGTGATTTCCTGGCTGCTGAGAACTCCTGGGCACAGCACTCCTGCAATGCTGCACTCTCCTTCTCATACCTGAAGGCCCAGACACTGGACATCCTTCAGGGAGGGGGGTTCAGCCACTGAGACGCTTCCCAGCGTCACTGCTGCCCTCACCACATCTGTTCCTGGCCCAGGAGGAGGCCCCAAATAGGAAATGTGTGTGCTGACTGGCCTCCAGCTGTGAGCTGGAAAGTTCTATAGTGTTTGATTCCCACACAGGAGAAGCTAAGAACTAACACTAAGGAGTTCTAAGCTAAGTTCTTTATGCCAAGAAGCCCGCAGGGTAAGGGGAGTAGGTTGAGACTGGCTGATGACAGCTGTCACAAACACTGACTGCTGAGTTTAGAAAACAATCTGGGCAGAACAGGCCTGGGTCACTGATCAGTATTTTAACCCAGTTGGCAGAGTTCATGGTGAAAGTCAGTCAACAAGGAGAACTCCACAAAGAGGGTGCAAAGGATACTTAATTTAACTGACAGCCTCTCCTCCTTCAGGGCTACAGACATAAGAAGGGAACATGTTCCCATAGGACTAGGACAGTGTCATGTTATCCTGGTATTTACTCTCGTATTTCCAAGGCCTGGGAGCCTGGGCACAGGGAGGGGTGTTTATTTTTACTATCTCTCTGATGTGTTGAGAGACCCTAATGAGGGCGGAAAGTAAACTAACATTTGATTGAAAACAGAGACGTCACTATGAGTCTTCCTCCTATTGTTGATACCGGAGAAGGCAATTTCAATAAGCCCAAAACAATTAGCCTAGAAGATTGCTACATGCAAACCACACAAAATGGAAGCCTATTGCTCAGTGTGCAGAAAAAATAAACCACTGTCTGTTGGTGGTTTCTTCTGATTATATTAAAGTAAATGCTTGGATGTTATATTTACTGAAGTTGAAAACTGCACTGAGCTTATGTAAGAGAACATGCCTATTCTTAGGACATACACACTGAAGTAATTGGTAAAATACCATGAAGAATGTAACTTGCCCTCAAATGGTGCAGAAAAATATGTGTGACTATTAAAAAATATATCTGGATCTCTCTTTCTAAAGAGAGAAGGATAAAGCAAAAGGAATACAATGTTAATATTAGTTGAATTTGAGTAAAAACTATAGGATATTCTTTGTACTCTTGACATTTTTGGGCAAATTTAAAATTATTTCCAAATAAAAAATAAAAATAAATACAAAATAGAATACATGCTTGGTATTCCAGGTAGAGTTGTAAGAAAATATTCCACAAACATTCCAGAAGCACCCTGGTGAGCGCTCAGTATCACACTCTGAATCTAACAAGCTGCCTGGGCTAAAATCCTTGTCTTTTGAAATAGACTCAGAACCAGTTAATAGTCTTAGCATGTTCCAGGTGTA
Organism: Loris lydekkerianus; assembly: GCA_963574355.1. Lineage (NCBI taxonomy): Eukaryota > Metazoa > Chordata > Mammalia > Primates > Lorisidae > Loris > Loris lydekkerianus. The sequence continues at coordinate 38,442 of CAUYPK010064621.1, forward strand.
AGAAAATGACTCTCAGGATCTGACTCTGTAATGGCCCAGATTCAAGGCTGAATGATAAACTGCCTCAGCACAGCTTTGATTCAAAACAAAGAAACCATCTAGCTGTCTTACTAAATTAAGATAATTCAAACAAGGGAGACCCCAAAAGTTGGAGTACTACTGTGTAAGTCTGCAGCCTGCAAACATACAGCATGCACCAGGCTGGCATGTACTCAGATAAAGCTGAATAAAATATCACATAACTGTACACAGGAGAACTGCTTTACCCATCAACTGAGGTAACAGAGCCATGCAGTACCCCAAAACACTGCCACCAGGAAAGACTATGCCTGGACTTAGCATTATTGCTAAACACATGGGGACAGCTAATCTTTCACACTGGATTTAACTTGGCTTTTAAATTTCAGGATTAAAGTTACTTTTGCAGGGAGGGGTTCACTGGGAGGAGTTCATGGATGGCATCTTGGCAACCTGGTACAGGGTGATGGTCTCATATGGGTCTATACATTTGTTTTCTATATTTGGATTGGCTAATTTAGGAAATCTAAGTATGTTGTCTATTTAACAATAAGAGAATGTTTAAATTAGAGGAAAGCAAAATACATTAACTTGTTTTTAGAATTAGAAACAGTTGTGCCCCATTCAAAGGTTCTGTATCCCACGTGATACTGATGCCTATAGGTCAGAAATAGAAGCAGAGCCTCAACAAAACTCAAACAAATCATCAGAATGCACGTAATTACCAGGAAGTAATGCGTTGGTTTAAAATTCATATTGAAGTATGAATGACTGATAGCTTCTTAGTGTCTTTCCAGAGAGCAAGAATTCTTAAAATAAAGAAAGAGTGCTGGAGGGGTGGGTAGCAGGTGAGGGGCACCCTAAGCAGAACCTCCAAGCCTCACCTGGCCCTTGACAAAGCTGGAGCTTGTATGGACAGACAGATGTGGCTCTCAGCACTGTGAAACTCAGACATGCAGCTGCCTTCTGCAGGGCTAACACCTTCTTACTCACATTCCAGCTTCCGGGAAAAGGGGAGGGTTGGTTCTTTTTTAACTGCAAATTACCCTCCAAGTCCTTGGAGGATTCAGTTCTAATAACCAACATTTCACCTGCTGCTGCTGCTTTAAGATCCCATGCAGTGTGCTGTGAGCCTGTGGTTGCAGCCTCGGGGCAGGGGCTGGTATGGAAGATCTCTAGTCTCAGGCAGGCCATGAAGGCAGATGCCTATAATCCTAGCACTCCAGAAGGCCAGGCGGGTAGACTGCGTGAGTTCAGGAGTTAGAGACCAGTCTGAGCCAAAATGAGACACCCGTCTCTACTAAAAATAGAAAAACTAGCCGGATGTTCCGGTGGGCACCTGTAGTGCCAGCTACTCGGAAGGATGAGGCAAGAGGATCATTTGAGTTTGAGGGTGCTGTGAGCTTTGACACTACAGCACTCCACCTAGGGCCACAGATTGAGACTCTGTCTCAAAAAAAAAAAAAAAATCTCTATCCTCCTTCCAGTTTTGTCCTCTTGAATGTCACAGAAGATTAGTTATACAGATAGCAAAGAGAGATGAGTAGGTCTCAAAGGTGAAAACACAGAACTCATTTTATAGATGGAAGGGTGGAATAGTGACAAGCATAACAGAGAGATCTGGGTCCAAACCCAGAAGCTGGGTTTGTATTATAGTTGAGCGCTGAGTGCTTCATAGTTTATAAAACACCTTCAGATATGTCAGCCCATTCACTCTCTCAACCACTTTGAGGAATGCAGGGGGATCTGTGGCTCTCCCTTGGCCGTGGGCAAGTTATCTAACATCTCTCATCTTCAGTTTCCTTTACTGTAAAATGGAAATGACAACAGTGCGGATTACGGACACCACACATGGCACAACCTGTGCAGGCCGGCGGACAGCAAGTGCTCAGTGATCACTGCCCCCACTCTCATAACACTTTTATTAATGGTACTTGGAACATCTTCTTCCCCTTTGCATAATTAATCCTCTACTTTGGTTGATGCCAGAAATGCAGTTCTGCTATGTGGTGACATTGCACATACTCCAACATGTCACCCCAGACACCGCCCAGTGACACTGCTGTCGGTCTTGGTGACTTGTGACCAGGCAGCCCACATAACTATCTGGCTGAGACCATACAGTCTTTCCCTGTATTTGAGTTAGCCATACTCAAATTCTTTTTTTTTTTTTTCACATTCAAATTCTTCTTGTCTCAAGGACAATGTCAGTGCTTCTAACCAATAGATTTTTCAAAATCTATAATATCAGTTGGGCATGATGGGGCACACCTATAAACCCAGTTAGTTGGGAGGCTGAAGCGGGAGGATAGGGTTCAAGACAGCCTGGGCAACATGGCAAGACTCCCATCTTAAAACAAACAAACAAAAACTCATGTCTATAGTGAAGAAAGTACAATACCCTTAAATCGAAAGAGAAATGTGCTCTGTTTTGAATGGAGAAGATGTAACTAATTAGCTGCAGGATTGGGGCTTGGGTTGCTTTTTTGTTTTGTTTCTCCCTTTAAATAAAGATGGGAGACTTTCGCTGCTTCACTTGTTCACCTCACACCATTACTTCTTATGACCAGAGGGAAGGATATTGGGGTAGTAGGATGAAACCAAGGAACAGCTGATGGCAAAGTCATGGAAATGACTGATCACGAAGTTGGGTTTGTATTACAGTTGAGTGCTGAGTGCTTCATAGTTTATAAAACACCTTAAGATACGTCAGCCCATTTCACTCTCACAACCACTTTGAGGAATGTAGAGAAACTGCAGTATTTTTATTAGCACTTTGCAGATCAGAAGACTGAGGCTGACAGTCACGTGACTTGCCCACTATCCCATGGCTACGTAATGGTGGTGGAATGACTCACGGCTAAGTAATGGGTCCTCATTTCCATTCTCCCAGCAGGTTGTTTCTAAGTGAGGTCCATATACTGAAGATGATCCATTAGGATGGAGAAAATATTGAAACTTAAAATTCTAATTATTTTGTATTTGTAACATATTAGAATATAATATGCATGTAATTTTGAATTAGATACACATATGTATGGGTGCCAGGAACCCACATGGCTCACGAGCACCTATTTGGTGACTGGCTGAATAAATGGTAAATTGTTTATCCCTCATCTCTATCTTTTCTCTCAATCAATATACTCCTAAAATGACAGGAAAGGAATAAAAAGAAATGAGTGCAAAGACAATGGAAATGGGAGATCTTAGCAAACACACACATGTTTTTGGAAGACAGGTGAGGAGTGACTACTGACTGGGCAGAGTGGAGGAAATGGTGACCTGGGTGTGCCTGGACATATCCCATGGAAGGCTCAAGAACTAGAGGTGCCCTGTGCTTTAGATGGTAGGAGGCAATCTGAGGGCACTGTTTAAAAGTCTGAAGGTTTACTGGAGAAACAGGGGCTCCAGATGAGGGACAGAAGGGCTGGTGAAGGGATGGGGTGATGGGCAGGCTAAAAGCAGAGGCTGGAGTAAGAAGGGTCACTGTCCTGGCATGGTGCCTTCAGTTCCCTGGCCCCATCTGCTCTTAGAGCACCATCCAGGCAGGAAAGGGGAAGATCCATCTCTGAAAAACTGGAAAGCCTTTCAAGAAAGGAACTCCACACACCGATAACTGAAAATCCTCCCAACCAATGACAAGTTTGCAATGAAATTCCCCATACAACGAGACAAGCTCCACCCATGGAACCTCCAAGCAGTGCCTCACTCTTAAATGTGAATGGCCCAGGAGTACCAGTGTTTTGAAGAAAGCACCAACCTCAAAGAGAAGGTGCCAAATAATTAGCAAGAATAGAAGTATGTGGACGCTACATAGTAAGTCCAAGGCAACTTCAGGAACACTGTTACTGACATCCTTGAAGAGATAAGCCAAAACCAGGCTGCAACGGTGAGAGAACACACAGAAAACAACCAAGAGCTCTGGGAAACGAAACATGATCGGTGAAATAAAACCTGTACTAGAAAGCTTCTGAGATCAAGTATAATAAACCTTCCAAAAAGAAAACAAAGGCAAACAGAAAGTAGAGACCGAGGAGAATCCATAAGGAATTACAGACAGAACAAAGTAAAGGAGGAGAGGGAAATGATGATTAAAAAAAATAATAACCAAAATTCAATACAAGGACATTTTCCAGAATTGAAGACTATGCATGTACAAGTTAAAAGAGCCCACCCATGGAATGCCCAAACCAAAGAAAGAAAAAAGATCTCATGGCACATTATCAGGAAATTTCAGATCAACAGTAATAAAGAGAAGCTCCTAAAAGATGTGTTAAGCCAATGGCTGGCATCTCAGCACTCACCGTAGAACCATGTTTTAAAGAAATAGGGAGATAGATATTCCTTGACTGCAGTGAACAATACAGGTGCTTCTCGCCACCCAAATGCTCATCCTCCAGCTTCTGGAAGGGAATAGTTTTGAATACTTATTTGGGATCAGTTCCTCACCATTTGAACTTCCATTACTCACATCTAGAACCCAGAAACCAAATAAATTCGGATGTATAGTGCCCCTCACTTTATGACCTTGTTATCTGACTCAGGAACTGAATAGATTCAGATATTTGGTATGTACTCACTTACTAAACCACAGACCCCTCCCTGAGAACTGAGACAGACACAGGGAAGAGATGGAGAAAGGAAAGTGGGGTGGAGATGTGTGAGAGAAAGACAGAAGGTTCACAGATCACCTGTGAGATACCTAAACCTGATAGATAAGAAATACTCGTACGCACACACCACATGGAAATACAGAGTCAATACTAGACCAAACAGTCCAAACAGAGGACAGTGGCTGCCTCTAGGGAGATAAGACTAGGAGTAGGTAGAAATGGGACAAGGGGCTGCTATTAGATTAAGATTTTCAGTGCGACTTGGGTGTTAAACTATGCGTGTATTACTTTGAAAAGGAAAAAAAAAAAGTACATTAACCAATTTAATAAGCACTAACCAACTCCATGTTTGTCACCAGCCAACTGTGCTTTGTTAAGCAAGACACTTTGATTTCTGGGCCTCGGCTGCTTCACCTGTAAAATGAGGAGCTGGGGTCTGTCCCAACTCTACAATTCTATTACAGCATAGTTCTAATGTGCAAATTTGTGTTTTCTGCCCACAGTGGTGGTGTCACCTAAACTTGAATTCCTGGACTATAAGATTTAGCCTTGTGTCAAGAAAATAGCATTTTATTACTTAAAAAATATCCATACCCAAAATAGAGACATTTGGCGAAATTATGCAATAAGAGAGCCTTGTGGTTAGCCAGAAAAGCAGAGGAATGTGAACTGTGACTATTGTGCAGAAGAGTGCAATAGAGGAGAAAACACAGCATGGTCAAAGAGGAGAATGTAATACGACCACCAAGAAAAAACCAAAGCAACACTCATCAGGCATGCTCTGACGAGAAGCTGAAGAGTGGGAGACGAGGGCCATGGTATTTGCACAGGCGGGCAGGGAAGTATGCGTGGTAGATGGTTTTGGCAAAAGCTTGAGACTGGAGAAGAGGTGAGAAAGACAGAAGCTGTAATATATTACAAGAAATTTACAAATACTTTACCTCTAGGGATAAAGAAGAAACATTTCCACAGAAAAAACTGACAGTTTGCCATTGAGGACAAAGATGTGAACAAAAAGAGACAGGAGGGACCACCTGGATGCATGTGTCCAGGAAGCAAAACATCTCACTGCGAGGCAGCCCACTCCACCCACGCCTGAGGTTTGCAGAACAGAAGGAGGGGTTGAAAGGGAAAGGATTGAGGCCCTGTCTTTGCTAGCCCTGCAGATGAAGAGAAGAAAAAAGGCCCAGTGTAGTCAGCGGCTCATGCCTGTATTCCAAACACTCTGGGAGGCTGAGACACACAGACTATTTGAACTCAGGAGTTCAAGACCAGCCTGAGCAAGAGCGAGACCCATCTCTACCAAAAATAGAAAAAGTAGCCAGGCGTTGTGGCGCAATGCCTGTAGTCTCAGCTACTCGGGAGGCTGAGGCACAAGGATGGCTTCAGTCCAAGAATTTGAGGTTGCTGTGAGCTTTGATGCCATGGCACTGTACCCAGGGGGACAGAGTGAAACTCTTTCTCAAAAAAAAAAAAAAAAGAGAGAGAGAGACAACACGAAAAAATCTGAAAGTCACAGTGGCATCCATATCTGTATAAACTTATTTTGCCTGTTGATTCTGAACCTTTTTCTAAAAGAAATAACATAATTTCTTCACGCCCAGTCAGTAAAATTCATTTTTGTATTATTTATTAAACATTTTAACCATTCCTTTAAAAAAAGAAACAAACATTTTTATTGAGGTAAAATAAACCACTTGTATTTATGGACACAGCAGTCTCGCATATCTTTAGGAAAATAGCATCTAATGTCTATTGTGTACTTATAGGCCAGTGACTCTCTAAAGCTTTATGCACAATACAGTTTACCTTTGAATAACAGGGGTTTGAAGTGCATGGGTCCATTCATACATGGAATTTTTCCAACCAAAAAAATGGTGTTTGAAAATACAGTATTCTTGAGATGCAAAAGCTGAAGGGCTGTCTTTTCTTATACAATAGAACCTCCCCAACTGACCACCTCCCTACACTGACCACCTCCTTAAGTTGACTTAATTTTCATAGACTGGACATGTACTACATGTATATATCAGTACAGGAGGCCTAGTTCCTTTTTTTGACCAGTTTTTTACAGTCTCTTGGGTGGTCAACTTACAGATGTTCCATTCTAAGTGGGTTCTGCCCAGCTGACTGCAGGACTCATGTACATGCAGATTCTGGTGTATGAGGGCATCCTGGAACCAAAGCCCTGTGCATACCAAGAATGACTATATCTTGTTTAATCTCTCCAATAACCCTACGAAGTAGCTGCTAGAGATCTGCAATTCCTTATCCAAAGTTCTTTTGCTCAGTGGGTTTCCCAAATCAAACTTATCAGATGTTAGTAAGGTAATACTATACACTTTACGTAATACCCCAGCAGTCTGGAACTGCATCCTATAATCAAAAACATTGATCTTCCTGCCATGACACACAGGAATAATCAGACTTATTTAGATAATGAGTACATTAAACAGCCATGTGTCAATTCAACTTAGGGGAAAAGCTTTCAGCTGTCAGAGTGTGTGGATCTCAGAAATGCTGATCAGAATTATTATCCCTATTTGATAGATGAGGAAACTAAGACACAAAAATTTATGTAACTTGACAAAGAACAGCTAGTAAGTGGTGAGGTCAGGAGTTGACCTGAGCAGTCTAACCCCAAACCTAAGTTCTTTCTCTCTATATATATATACACACACACGCACAAACACACACAATGGGTGAACATAAAATTCATGTGTGATTTAAAATACTTTAACATAGTAAATTGTATATGAACTTTATGTCTACCCTGTATATATATCTATTCCCCCCCCCCCCAAACATAGGTTATTAACTTCACTGTCAAATTCCTTCCTTGTCGGTGACTCACAGTGTAGGACTGGGATTATGCAAGACATAAACTACATTTTCACTCCACAAGCAAAGAACATGGTATCCAGATCCAAGCAGGGTCAGGCTGATAGGAAGGAGAGCCTGGTGGGATCAATCTTTGGAATGACTCAGAGGAGGACCAAGGCTTGGAGTTATTGATAGCAGATCTTGAACCAGAGAGACTCTGGTCAAGAAAAAGCTGTCCCTGCTCTCAATTCCATGGAAAAGTTGGGAATGAGGAAAACAGCAAAATCCTAAGTAAACCAGGTAAAGATGGCTGGTGAGACAGACAAATATGAACATAGAAACTGAGAAGACAATGAACAGAAACAGTGATTACTCTTTAGTGAGCACATACTATATGCTAACACTTCATATGCAGATCATGTTTTATCCATACAAGCTTTTGAAGAAGGAACCGCTATTATTCTATTTATAGAAGAAGAGGTTGAAGCTAAATGCACACAGTTCACCATTAACTTATCAGAGACAGAGTGCTAAGGGAAGAAAGCACTACTAGGGGAAAAGCACAGGGTTAGAAGCTAGAAACCTCACAGAGGGAGAGCAGAGCTTGTGAGCACCACCGATTTCTAAAGGACTGCCTGGGCTCCAACACAAGGGCACTCACTGCTCATACAAGGAGAGCTATTTCTATAAAGATACTTCTCAAATTATGTCTTTGTGGGATAATGCCTTTGACAGAGTAAATGAAAAGAGAGTTTAAATACAAGATAAGCAGTCTCACTTGCTTTTTCACTAGGAAAGATGAGCAAATATGTAGCTTCTGATCGCCAACTTAGAGAAGGCAATCAATACCTTTGACAGGCTCGGTCCTCAAATAGCAAAGTGGAAAAAATGGCCATTTCCTACACAGAGATAAAGCTTCGGGGCCAATATGGAAGAGGGAGGAATACTGGTGCCATTTTATAGTAATTTAATAACTACAAACCACCACAAATACACACTCATTGAGAAGATGCGTACTACTGCCAGCTTGCCCATCCTCAGCGTTAACCAAAATCCTGCCTGTGAGCATGTATTATCAAAATGCATTTACTGAAGTAAGGCTATTTCCGCTAAAGGGAAAACATTAAAACTTCCTTTCAGAACCTGCCAAAGACAGAATGTTGTTTACATTCCGAGCAAAATCACAAGCACTTTACAACTGGATGTTACAACGACTTTATGAGGACATTCTCTGGAAAGAAGGGGTTGGAAAGAAAACAGTGGTTATTACATATTATTTTGTAAGGCTGCGGCAGAATGAGGTTTTCTAAAACACTCCCCCATGTGAAGGCTGTGGTAAACTCCAGGCTCCCCCTTCAGTGTGAGGATTCTAAGTAGGAGGTGACAAGAGGAACCTTGTGTGCTTTACTCAAGGCTAGCCGCTGTAGATGTTATCCTAACCCTCTCAACAAACCCATTTCACAGATGAGGAAAAGGAGGTCCCAGGAGGTTAGGTCACTTGTCCCAGGTCATGGGAAGTATAGAAAGTGGAGCCACAAAGGACGCGGGAGTCCGACTCCATACCTGCAGCTTCTCGGGCAGGGCTGGACGAGAGGTTGGCAGGACTTCGGGGGGGGGGGGGGTAGGGTGGTCTTAAGCCTACTTTGTCCCACTCTCCAACTTGAACAGGGCTTCCTTGATTATGTTTTATTAATTGAGCTTTTGCATAAGAATTTCTTTGGAAATGGTCCTATCTTGCAAACAACAGTAACAACATCAACCACAAAGGTGGACAACTTTGTAAACCACTGTCCCACACCTGTGGCACGCCTGGATTTGTGACTAGAGGAGATTTTTATTTTCTCCCCCAGCCCCCACAGGAGGTGTGGGGGTGTGGGGTGCGGCCGAGGATGACTGTGGAAGAGAGTAAGATGTCGCTGTGTGGGAAATGTTATACATACCTAACGTGTGATTTGGCAACGGAAGAGAACGTCAGCCTGTACATCAAAACAGTAAATCAAAAGCAACAATGTGGGAAAACAAATTCCTTTATTCTTACACAGCCCCTGTGGGTAGGATTCCCATCCTAGGACTCTTAACCCATAAATTGACAAATCCTTCCCTCCTCCAAGAAGCAGCTAGAATCAACATTCCTGCTTCTGCTTCTGGGAGGTCAAGACAGTGCCTCCCTTGCCCGGTCATGTTAGCAGCGTTGGAGGCAGGAGGGGGCTGCATGTCCTGGGACCCCCGCTTGCAGAGTGTTTTATCTCTGCAGAGCAATAAACATTTTAAAAGGCGAGGTTCACAGAGTTGACCTATTAAGAATTTAAGTCCAGGGCGGTGCCTGCGGCTCAAAGGAGTAGAGCACTGGCCCCATATGCCAGAGGTGGGGGGGTTCAAACCCAGCCCCGGCCAAAAAAATGCAAAAAAAAAAAAAAAAAAAAAAAGAATTTAAGTCCAGTGCTCCTCGAACTATGTTCCCAGGAGCCCTGGGATGCCTCGGAAGTATCTCAGAGATCACTGCGAGAATATCTGTTCCTTCTCCTTCAACCAGAACAGTTCCTCTTTTTGTGTGTTATATGGAGTGCTCCGTGTAAAGTCTGGATAAACAAGTCAGTGCTCTACCATCTCATAGACAAGGTGATTGAGGCCCAGAGAGGGTGAGTAAGCCATGCACTGTCACACAGCCCCTTAGTGCCCACACTCCAGCCCGCCCGCCCAATGCTTGCCCTTTTGCCATCTTGGTTGCACAAAGGATTCTACTTCAAAATGGCTAAATGTGAATGCTTTGTATTCTCATCACTGTAGTAAGAAGGTGGAAAGCACATCAGGTGCATTCGGAAGGTCTCCTAAGTCGCTAGAAACCCTTGGGAGATGTAAAATGCCTAGAAGGCAATTTGCTTGTAATGGCACTTCCAGATTCCCAATTTCCAACTCTGTGGGCTAAGCTGGGCAACAGGTGGACAAAATCATTACATAAGAACATATGCTGACACCCACCATTAAAAGGTTGTGGCCCAGAAAGTATGGAAAACGCTCTGGGATACTTTAGGTTCAACATGGCACATTGATAAATTATCCCTACTCTCTCTTGAAGCTTCCCTAAAAACAACTGTAAATTTAATTTTAAAAAGGCATAAACTACGAGAACAATATGAACAAGATAGGAGATCAGAGTGAACCCAAGACACCAATAACATTTTGGATGCTGCGGGAGAGCAATTGGACAAATGGTAAATGACTAAGCAGACTCTGGCCAGAGAGGTGAGCGGGCTGGGGGGCGACAGAGACACAGGCTGATTTTGGCCCCCAAAGCCCAGACAGGCCCAGGGCTGGAAAACAGGGGTCTGAGGAGAGCTGAGCACAGGAAGCGTGGTGGCCAAGCTATACAGTCAGTGCACTCTTTGCCTGTCCTTGGCAAGAACAAGGAAATCAAAGGGTTGTTTAAGAAAGGACATGTAATAATAGTACTCCAGGTGATTCGGTGGTAAGTAAAACTCACACGGTCCTGATAATAAAATCCCCCAATGCTGATGCAGTGAAAAACTGACACATGACTATCTCGGAAGGCTTGGTGTGCAGAGGAAATAAGCCCTCACTTTTTATGGTGGGAAATTATTAAAGAATATAAAGCCTTTAAAAGTTCAGATATGGCAGAGAAAGCCAGTTATTTTAAATTACAGGAGTAAATGGAAAAAACAGCGAAAAATATTTTAAAAGTATTTGCATTTGAGGAGCTGACATTAAGGATAGAGAGAAGATTGCTAATTTTCTGCAATTCTGCGATTCAAAAAGCTCTGAAACCAAGTTTTACCTAATTTGGTGCCAAAATTTACTCATAACAACACCTGACCGAACTGATGTGAGGCTATTTCTAGTCTTTATTAGTTTACTTAAATGTGAAGATTACAATTTGCTGCAGAAATACCTATGTGTTTGATTACCGGTGATGCCTCAGACCTCAGTGCAAGTATTTATTGATTACCTTTTTGAAATCGGAGTAAGTCTGAATTTCAAAACATACCTTCCCTGGAGGGGGTGTGCAGGGATCTGTACCATCTGAAAGCCAGCAACTCCCCCTGAAGTAGCTCTGGCCTCTGGCTTTGCCTGAGTGCCTGGCCCTTCTCCTCTGGGGATTGGGAAAGTGAAGTTTGCAGTCTACACTCAACATGACTTCTTTCCTCCCCGGAGACTGCCCCTTACACATGTTATACCACCGCCATTCACCTGGTTGCTTGGACCAAGAAACTAAGAATCATCCTTGACACCTCTCTCCCTCACATCCCACCTTTAATCTCTCAGAAAGTACCACCAGCTACTCCTTCAGAAGGCGTCCTGGATTCCCCACTGCCTGCCATCACGACCTCCGTACACACCTGCCTTTTTGGCTTTCCTCTTCCTCCCTTTGCCCCAGGAGAGCCGATTCTCTGGGGAGCAGACAGAGCTTTTAAAAAGAAAGGTCAGATCAATTCACGCCCCCGATTAAAACTCTCTTACAGCTTCTCTCCACACTGGGGTGAGGCCTGCTCCTCACTGCACACACAGGCCCTGGCAGGCTGGCCTGCCTCCCTGTGGCCTCACTCCTGCCACACTCCACGGCCTTCCGTTTCCTCCCACCACAGCTGCTGCTCCCCTCTTCACCTGCTGACTGCCCCTGTACCCCCAGACTCTCCTGACCTTCACTGGCTCTCCCCACATCATTCAGTTCTCTGGTCAAATATCACCCAGTCAAAATTCTGATGTGATTTTACAGTGAGATTTCCCTTACCACTACCACTAGTTCTACCATTAACATTTTGTTAATTATCCCTCTATTTTTCCCTCTATCCATCCAACAATCCATCTTAGGTTTTTTGGTGTTTTTAAAGTAAGTTTCAGGCATCAGCACACTTTCCCCTAGATACTCCAGCATGCAGTCATTAGTATTCAGTATTTTTTTCTTTTGAAGGAAAAATTACATACAATGAAATATACAAACCTTAAAATACACCTTCTTTGAGTTTTGACAAATGCATATTCTTATGAAATTAAAATCTCTATCAAAGTACAGAACATTATAATTATTTTTATTAAGAGAAATAATAAAAGCACATATACTTATATGTGTTTATATCTGTGCAATGGGATTCCGGGGATGATTTTATTTTTTTGTTGAATTATTCTTTATTTTCCAAATAAATACATTGAGAACATTGTTATTTATTTATTTTTTTTAACAAATATTTATCAAGTAGTATGTGCCAGGCTTCATCCTAAATACACAGACTCCAGTGGCTAACAAGACTGCTAACTCCCGCCTTCATAGCACCTACCATCTAGTAGGGCAGTGGTTCTCAACCTGTGGGTCGCAACCCACAGGAACTGTATTAAAGAGTTGAGGCATTAGGAAAGGCTGAGAACCACTAGTAGGGGAAGAGTCAGTGAACAAGGAGAATGCAGCAGAAGACAGTGAGTGGGAGGCTGTGGGTGGTCAGGGGGACTGGATGGATATATTACAACTTATTTAACTCATTTCCTATCTTTGGACCCACTGAGGCCAGCTGCCATTTATCATTTTATTACAATGGAGGAATGAAAATCCTTGCATATAAATCTGAATTGTATAAGCATGTTTATTGACTCTGTTTATACTCCCAGAACAAGGTCACTAATCACCAAGGTCAAATGTTAACATTTTAGATCCCTAATATGCACATACTGCCAACTGCCTCGTTGAAAGGTGGCTGTTGAAGGGGTATATTCCTATCTGATGTGTCTGTAAATTTCTTGAGGGAGAGCAATGCTTTCTTTTGCTTCCACCGCTGGGCTTAGCATCTTACCGAGCACAATGAAGGCTCCCAGAAAAACATCTTGAATTACATTAAGAGAACATATGACCAGAACAAATCCTGCCATATTGCTGAGAAAAAACAATGAGAAGTGCTTTTCTCTATGGGAAATCTGAGGCTGTCTCATCCCCACCTAGCAGAGAGGAGAGGGCTACAAGACAGGAGGTGACCTGGCAGGCAGCTCCAAGTAAACAAGGACCAGGGCCTCCCAATACCTACCACACTACTGGGAACCCAGGACCAGTATTCCCCAATGTTAAAGGTGGTTTCTGGGACCCACTGAAGGGACTTTGGTTCACCCAAAACAATGGAACACTCATGTGATCCTTAAACAGAATGAGGTCAACCTACATAAACACTGGTGTCAAGAAGCTTAGGAGGGTGCTAAGGAAGAGAAAAGGTGCAGCTTAAAGGGGGCACAGCACCTGAGGCCCCTGCAGGGTGCACACGGGCTTTACTTCTTTACCCCGTGCCCCTGTGTGTGTGTTTTTAAAAAATAATTACAGGGCCAAGCACAGTGGCTCACACCCATAATCCTAGCACTTTGGGAAACCAAGGGGAGTGGATTGCCTGAGCTTAGAGAGTTCAAGACCAGCCTGTACAAGAGCAAGACCCGTCTCTATTAAAAATAGAACAACTAGCAGGGTGTTGTGGTGGGTGCTTGTAGTTCCAGCTACTTGGGAGACTGAGGCAGGAAGATCGCAGGAGCCCAGGAGTTTGAGGTTGCTGTGAGCTCTGATGCTACACAGCACTCTACCCAGGGTGAGAGAGTGAGACTCTGTCTCAAAAAAAAAAAATAATAACTGGCTCAGCGCCTGTAGCTCGGTGGTTAGTGTGCCAGCCACATACACCGGGTCTGGCGAGTTCGAACCTGGCCCAGGCCTGCTAAACAACGACAATCACAACAACAAAAAAATAGCCAGGCATTGTGGGGTCACCTGTAGTCCCAGCTACTAGGGAGGCTGAGGCAAGAGAATCACTTAAGCCCAAAAGTTGGAGTGAGCTGTGATGCCACAGTACTCTACCTAGGGCGACACAGTGAGACTCTGTGTCAAAATAAATAAAAATAAAAAGCAATTATAATGTTACTGTATCATTAAAAAAAAAAAAGGTTCTGCGGGCATTCTTCCTTTCTTTACCTGGGACGCCAGGCCATTTTTCTCACTCCTTTTCTCTCTCTCTCTCTCTCTCTAGTCCATCTTCTTCTTTCACTCCCTGCTCTCTGCTTTCTCCTTTCTTTCCCGTCTCTTTTCCCTCTCTCTTATACAAAATAAACGTATACTTTCACGTCCTAAAAGAAAAAGAAAAGGTTCCAGAGGTCAAGGGGACAAGTTGGTGGGTCAGCTTTTTCAGACTGCCACGTTTGGAGTTAGCATGTGACTACTCTAGTATTTCAGTCTGAGGGCTCACTGGAGAGGCACCTTACAAAACTGGTTTTATCTCAAAAGTTATTGTTTGGAACTTGGAATATATTTTCCTAAAGAAATGGAGGCAGTTTCTGTTCTGGCCAGCAAGAGCTTTTATGACCCTTCATGAAACCAAAAGAGAACTGATTTTCATAAAGGACAGAAAACCGTATTAGCAGAGGAACTAAAGAAGGCCTTCACAGGACTGGTGACACAGGCTGTAATTTTTCTTAACTACCACCAAAACAAAACAAACAAAAAAAACATTGTTCTAGGGAAGTCTGGCTAGTGGCACCCTTATTTCGCATTGGTGGCTTTTTTTTGTTTGTTTGTCTCACTTTGTCACCCTTGGTAGAGTGCCATGGTGTCATAGCTCACAGAAACCTCAAACTGCTGGGCTCAAATGATTCTATGCCTTAGCCTCCTGAGTAGCTGGGACTACAGGCAGCTGCCACAACATCTGGCTATTTTTTTTTTTTTTAGAGACAGGTCTCGCTCTTGCTCAGGCTGGTCTCAAACTCTTGACCTCAGGTAATCCATCTGCCTTGGCCTCTCAGAGTGCTGGGATTACAGGCATGAGACACCTGGCCTTTCTCATTGGTGGTTGTTTTGTTTTAAGAGAAGAATAGAATAATAAAGGCCCCCCACAACTTTCTTGAGGTAACTAACTAAAAGTGAGAGGAGACAGAGATCTATGGAAATATGTGAGGACAAGCTTGTTCTAAGGTGAAAAGATTCGATTTATCCAGGAAAGAAGGAGCTGGCCTGCACCATACCCTCAGACTAAATTAAAGCAGCCACTCTGAGAGGCAGTGCCATGTAGCTGGAGGATTGGGGACAGGAGCCTGGGATGGCTGGTTATGGAGGCCTGAGACGAAACCCACAGGAAACATGAACTCTCACAGGGAAGGGAATATGTCTACTTCACAGAACATGGAGCTCTCGATCACAATGAAGGTGAAATTTCTATTTAACTGAAAGCCCTCTTATACCTGTAAACGTGTGAATTTACGTTCCTGAATCACACAAGAGCTGCAGGGTCACCTAAATAACCAAAATGACCCAGGACCAGAAAAATAACCCAAGGAACAAGTTGAATGTGTTAAAAGCCCAGGAGAGAGTGATTAGGGAGAAAATGGGATGCTAGCATTTAAATGGTAGGCAACACAGTCCTGGCTGGGGCTGATGCTTCCAGAGAGGAGGGGAAGGAAAAGTGAATTCCCAGGGACAGACAGCAAACACAATCAGGTGGCATTACGAGTCCCCTAAAGAAAGTGCTGTAATGGGGGAACATCAGGGCAGGTGGTGCCTTTCATGTTTCTGTTTCTTCCACAGAACCTGGCTCTGAACAAATTCTCGAAGGATATCTGAGGACTTGATAGTGTCCTGAAGGCATTCATTGGACCACTGACCTCATGACTTCTTACTTCGTTGAGTCTACAGTATTGTAAGATGCACCACTGTTTTAGTGACTAGTAAGAAAGGAAAACCAAATTGACCAGTTAAACACATCAATTATAAGATGCGTCCCAACTTCAAAGGTATTAAAATGTGAAAAAAGTGGGCATCTTAGAATCACTGAAATATGGTCAATTGTAAGGACACTACCTGGCTGTTTTTGGAAGGGGTGCATGAGACCTCCCTGCCACTCCTGGCCCCAGTGAAAGGGGGCAGAAAAGAGATTGCCTTGGCAAAGACGCTTCATGCCCAGAATCCACATATGACAGGGGAAAAAGCTGAGAAGTAGGTGGAGAAATGATGAGGCAACCACAGAGAAAGCAGGCCAGGGACGCCAAGGCCTGTGCATCAGATTTAGTCTTTGGCCACGGAGCATGTCTCAGCCACCCTTCTCCACTCACATGGCCAGCCCGATGCCAACAGCAGAGGCCTCCGTGTGACAGGCGGCGCTCTAGACCTCTGGGGACATTTGCCAAATGCCTGCCTCCCTTGTGAAAGCACAGCACACATGTGCGCTGGCTCGTGATGGCGCAGCTCCTGAAAGCAGGCGTCGGGCTGCACAGGAAATGTTTTGCAAAGAATGAACCAAGTCTTCTCCCTCAGAAAAGAGCTTCCCTCCAGCCTCCTTCAAGGGAGTTGGAAAGGAATGCTGCCCATTTGCAAATCAATAACTTACATTGGCTGTGTAGACAATAAAACGCAATATGTGATCTTGGAGACCCATAATGGCTCAGTGTTCTAACCTAATCCTGCCTCTGTCCTGCCCTCCAAGAAGCAGACAAGAAATGACACAGGCCTCCTGGCTGTGTCTGCCCAGTGCCGCACCAAGGGCTGGTGGTCTGCTTGTCTTTCTTTCTTTCTTTTTTTTTTCTTTTTATGGAAAATCAGAAGGCTTCAGCTGAGCAGGAGCAGACGACACTCGACATTTTAGCACTTCCTACTTTTCACAGCTATTTGCATAAGGGTTGTTAGGAAAATACCTATACCAGAAGGGAGATGGTTTAATGGAAAAAGCATTTCAGCCATTCACTTTCAGCCAGAATTTCACACACTCAGAGGCACTTGACATTATCCTTGGAAATCAGAGAGAAACAGCTGCCGTGCAGGCCACACCCCCAGGGATTTCAGCCTTTTGATACAAGGGGAGTTATCTCTGCAGAGATCGTTAGATTCTGGGAAATTCTAGCCAAGAGACTGGGTAATAAAAATGATCTCCATCCTACCTGGACCAGCCTCTGTCCAACCCGCAGAGACAATAAAAAGGGCCTGTGGCTGGCAAACAATTTTCTCCAGTTCCACTCCCCTCTAATTACTGCCCAAGTCTGGCACCAGAGCAAGAGCCCGGGGCAATGTGGAAATGACCCGAACTCCCAGATCACCATGCACTAAGCCAGCCAGGTCTCTGGGACTCTAGGAATGAACCACTATCAATCCACTTGCCTCATCTGAAGAGTTGGCTGAGCACATCTCTACTTTCTTCTTACTCTCGAGACCCTTAGGAACCTCAGTGACTACCAACGGAAAAGCAAAGGAATCCATTCCTTCAGGAAGCACCAACTCTGCTTAAACCCAAGCATTCCTCAGTTTAGATAAACATCACTGAGGAACTCTTCGAATTGCCCACTCGACTTGAGGGAAGCCAGCCCCGGCGGGAAGCCACCCATGCAAAGCAACCAACCAAAGCAGCCAACAACATCTGACATACTCGGCTGTGGGTGTTCTAGATACAAATACAGAGGTTTTTCCTTTTCCAAAGGCCAAATGGCATGCTGTTATGGGCAACGGCTCAGCTGAGAGACGTTTTTAGGAAGCTGTTGCTGCTGCATGAATAAAAAAAAAAAAAAATAGCTTGTGGATTTTGTGCACTTAAAATGAAAACCCAAACTTGAAAGTGGAAGATGGTTGCCTGATGGTTTTGGCATTACTCCCTGGCCTAAGTACTCCAAATCCAACATGGGGATTTCCATGCCTCAGCCCAAAACACTCTTTACTGGCCCTCACTCCCAATGTGCTAGGCACGTGGGTGTACGTGCTGGCAACTTCCCCATTTGGACTGGGTTCAAGATGGTACCTGATTATCATATATGAACCTCTTAGGCCATTTGGCCTATACTGGATAGTCCATCTGGGCATCTGAATGGTAGCTGTTAGGCAGTTAGAGCACAAGGTCAGATGCGATGATTCTTCTTCCTTTTCTGCCAGCAACTCTGCTCAGTATACTGGAGGAGCGGGAAGAACTTAGATACCTGATGGGGGTGGTCATTGTAGATTGAGCCTTGAAAACAGGACAGAAGGGACTGATGCATACACACATCCTTGCACTCAGAGACTGGGTGGGTGCATACACCTATCAAGCACCTACTAAGTGTGAGGTGCAGGAAAGAGGAACATAAATGAGACACAGGCTCTGTGCTAAAGGAACCCAGAGCTCATCAGAAAAGACAGGTGAAATAAGAAATGATGTGATCTGATAGATGCCAGAACAGAGAGACCCAAAGTTGCTACGGAGGCAGATGAGGACTCGGTTAGTTCTGCATGGGGCTGAGGGTGGGGTGGTGTCAGGGAAACCTCATTTGAACTGGGCCTTAATGCGTTAAGTAGGGAGATGCCAGGTGGGTCAAGACCAGTTAGACACAGAGGAACGAGAGGAGAGGGTGAATGGACTGTGGAGAAGACAGGGACTCTTCCAGGGCAGTAGTGGGGCTGGAGGGGTGCTCAGGGGCTATAGGAAAGGGCCAAATGTCTACTCAGGAGACCCAGGGAGCCATTGACACGGGTTAAGGAGCAGATGACAATCCAATATGAGTTCTGGAAAAATCATGCTGGAGATGCTGAGGCTATAACCAGATGGAGAGGCAGGGAGGAAGAGCTGTCAGGCTGCTGTGAAGGCTCTAGAGATGGGGGCATGACCAGCCTGCCACCATGGGGAGGATGGCCAGAACAGGAGTGCATGGTGGGGGGCTCCTACAATGCTGCAGGCAGGAGGCAGGGAGGCTGGCTGGGCCACCTGGGTACTGCTGGGGTTACAAAGCTGGGTGCCTTTAATGGCTTAGAGTCCAGCCTGCCTATACACCGGCTCTCTTTGCCACAGGAAAGTTTTGGAATTTTCCTGATTCCCAGAGTCACCCCGCTGGAATCTCAGCAACACCGTGGCTTCTATTTCTACCTTCTACATCTTCTCCAGATGATAACTATGCTCCTCCCCATAGCTTCCAACCCAATGACAGTGCTGAGCCATGGGGTCTCCCTGTTCACCCCTGCATCTCCACTGGCTCCAAACCCAGAAGACCCCAGAAGGAAATGAGGTGTCCTTCCTGCTCGATCCCATCCACAGACCCTTCCCTTAATACAAAGCAAGAAATAACTTATCAGAGGTCACCCTTCCCCCTAGCTGGTATCAGGAATTCTAAGATCCATCTCGTTTACCTTTGCGCTCAAGTCCTGGCCCGGTGGTGTGATGGCAATCTCAGAGTCCTCTCAGAAAACTTTCAGGGACATTTTTCTGTGTCCAGAGAAATCTGGGCATGAGATAACAAATCCTAATTTCCCTGGCCAACTCCAAAAGGAATGTATTTAGGGTGAGGGGGCACAGACCACTCAGGCAGATAAGCCCCAGGTGTTTTTTCTATAAATCTAATTACTAGTGCCCAAGGCAAGAGCCACCCCGAGCCTCCTGTGTGCTGTAGAGCATTTGTATTTATGAGAGGGTTTCACGGTGTGTCATGGCACTGGTCTCCACCATGACACAGGTTAGGAGGACTAGGTGCTCCTAGGAGGCCACATGGATTCAGCACACAGATTCTACAGTGATGGTGCTGGGGTAGGGACCCTACTCAGCCACTAACTAGCTGTCTGACCTTGACACGTCCCCTACGGCCTTCGTGTCTGTTTCTCCAGCTGAAAAATGGGACTAATCTAGTTGGAAGGTAGTTTTGCCTTCCACTGTTTCAGTTTCACACAGTCAGCTGTGGCCCGAAAATGTTAAATAGAAAATTCCAGAAGTAAACAATTCGTAAGTTTTAAATTGCACACCGTTAAGAGTTGGGTGATGAAATCTTATGCTGCTGCTCCTTCCTGCCCAGGATGTGAATCATCCCTTTGCCCAGCCAATCCATGCTGTCCATGCCACCTGCCTGTCAGTCACGTAGTAGCTGTCACTGTTATCAGACTGACTGATGGTTGTCGTATCACAGTGCTGGTGTTCATGCAATCCTTTTTTACTAATCATGGTCCCACAGTGTTTTCTTATTGGTTATAATTATAAATCTTTTACCCTACCTAATTTACAAATTAAACTCTATCATAGGTTTTTATGCGTAAGAAAAAAGAATATACGTAGGGTTTGGTACTGTCCTCTGTTTCAGGTATCCACTGGGAATCTTGGAACATATTGCCTGTGGATAAGGGGAGAACCAGTGTACTAATGCCTAGAACATAGCGAGCACTCAACATGCATTTATTAAAGAAAGATATTCCATTTAGAGGGGACTAAAATGGAGTGCTACCAGCTAAAGAACTTGCCTGAGGTTGCCCAGCTGTGATGTTAGATGGAAAACTAGAATTCTTTGGCTCCCGGGCCTTACTCTTCATGCCGCGTCAAGCTACTCTGGGCAGCACCTATTCTCTGGCCAGTCCCTCTTCCTGCCTGGGAAAGGGCTTCACATGGAAACGTATACTGTCATCTTACAGCAATAACCATTAATGCAGAGAATACGGAAAATTCTTAGTGAGGCAAAGTTCATATAACATAAAATTCATTATTTTAATCACATAAAGTGTACAACTCAGTGTACGATTCTTAACATTGTACAGCTGTTACATCACTAATTCTGGAATATTTTTACCACCTGGAAAATAAACCCTACACTTCTCAGCCTTCTTCCTTCCCCAGCCCCTGCCAACTACTAATCTATTCCCTGTCTCTGTGGATCACCCTATTCTGAACATTTCATTCCCGTAGGATCGTACAACACAGTACATGGTCCTTTGCTTCTTTCTCTCGCTTAGCATAAGTCTTTAAGATTTTTCCCCGTTGTAGCAGATATCAGTCAGTACTTCATTTCTTTTAATGGCTGAACAGTTCCACTGCAGGATGTACCCTGCTCTGTTCATGTGCTCATCAGGTGGTAGGTTATTTCCACCTTTGGCTATCGTGAACAGTGCTGCTAAGAAAACTGGTGCAAAAGTTTTCATGTGACCTTAGGAACATACCTAGGAGTAGAATTGCTGGAAAATGTTATGTATGCATAACTTTTCAACCTGCTTTCCACAGCAGCTATGTCATTCCACATTCCCACTGGAAATGTATAGGGTTTCAATTTCTCTACATCCTCACCAAAACTTGTAACTTTCTTTTCTATTTAAAAGAAAAAAAAAAAAAAAACCCACATGATTATAGTCATCCTATCAGATGTAAAGTGGTATCTCATGGTGATTTTGATTTGTATGTCCCTAATGGCTAGTGATGTTGAGCATCTTTTCACATACAGTGCATCTTTAGGTTCTTGATATTATAGAAATTGAGGTAAAAGATATGAAATCTTGGGCTTGGTGGGCTTGGTGCATGCACACAAAGCTGACCCATGCAGACTGCAGCAGGGAAACTGAATAATCAACCCACAGGTTCTTCTGGTTAGTTCCTATGTGTAGCAAGTGACAGTGGCCCCCCAGGGACAGGGTGGTATTTGGAAAAACTGCACTGGTCCACAGAAGTTTTCCTATCCATCTAGGCCCACCCTGCTAGGCTTCTTTGGTTACTGGGTCACATCTGCCTTCTGTGGGTCTTCTTGGCTTTAGAAAGGCAGCCCAACTCTGTCCATGTGCTTAAAAGGTAGGATTAGCAAGAGGCTCTGAGATGTTCAGCTGGCAGACCAATTTCAGGCATAAAAAAAGTCTAGGAGCTAAGGATAAATGTCTCCTGACAGCTCTACCCAAAATGCCAGCTAAGGTTAGGGCTGGGCACTCCCAGAAGAAAACCTTTCTGCAGTAAAGGGATAGAAAAGTAGCTACAGGCCCTGTAAGCCTTTGAGCAGGTCTGCCAAGAGCAGAGGCAGAGTACAGCTGGGTAAGCACCTTCTGGAAAACAGGCCACTGGCCACCACTGTGGATTGTGGTTACCCAGGAGTGATGTTTCAGGCCTCAGGTTCCCTTTTCTTTTCAATGCTGCCTTCTGACCATTTCATCCTTTTTTAGGGCTTTCCCCAGATGTGGGAGAGAAGAAAAATACCATCGTGTGCATCCACAATTCTTAGAGAAAGGAATGGCCCAACCATGACTGGAGCCAATGGATTCTTGCTCTATCTATTACTATATAATAAACTACCTCAAAACTTTGTGGCTTACAACCACAATTTGTTCTATCAATTGACCAAACTCAGTTGGGAGTTTTCCCTTAGGATCAGATGTCGCCACCTGAAGCTATAGTCATTTGAAAAATCTACTAGGCTGGATGTCCAAGACAGCCTATTTACGTGGCTGGTAAACCTGATGCTCACTGTCAGCTAGTGACACTCACTGGAGGGCTTCTTATACAATGGCAGCTAGATCCCCAAAGGGAGCATCCAGCAGAGAGTGTTCCGAGAAACTCAAGTAGAAGTATCAAGGCTTCTGCAACCTTAGATGTCATACAGCATCACTTCTGCTGTACTCTACTGGTCAAGGGGGAGCCACAGGGAACTCTCTCCAACTCGTATGAAGCCAGTATTACCCTACCAGACAATAATATCATCAGAAAACTAAAGATCAAATCCCTTATGAACAGAGGTGTAGAAATCCCCAACAAGAAACTAGCAAACCAAATTCAGCAATATATAAAAAGGACTATAAGTCACAGATAAGTGAAAATGCAAGAGCGGTTCAACATATGAAAACCAACCCATGTAATTCACCATACTAACAGAATAAAGGACAAAACCAAATGATCGTCTTAATGGCACAGAAGATGCACTTGACAAAATCCAATACCCTTCATAATAAAAACACTCCACAAACTAGGAATGGAAGGAAGCTTCCTCAACTTGATAAAGGTATTTATGAAAAGCCCACATCTAATCCAATGTATAATAATTAATGGTAAAAGACTGAAAGCCTTCTCCCTAGGATCAGAAATGGACATTATCAAGAAAACAAAAAGATAACCCACAGAATGGGAAAAAATATTTGCAAATTATATATCTGATAAGAAATTTATGTCCAGAATATATAAAGAACTCTTATAACTTACCAAAAAGAAAAATCATCTAATACCTACTTGGGAGGCTGAGGCAGGAGGATCACTTGAGCCTAGGAGTTTGAGGCCAGCCCAGGTAACGTAGTGAGACCCCATCTCCTGGTGGGGGTGGGAAACGGCCAAATAATTTAAGAAACATTTCTGTAAAGCAGATGGTCTGTATATGCCATATGGACATTAAAAGATGGTTAACACCGATAAGTCAACAAGGAAATGCAAATCAAAACTATAAGGAGATACCACTTCCTACCCACTAGGATGGCTGTAACAAAAAAGACAAAAGAATAACAACTATTAGCAAGAATGTGGAGAAATTAGAGTCCTCATATACTGCTGGTGGAAACTTAAATAAGTACAGCAGCTTTGGAAAATAGTCTGGCAGTTTTTCAAAAAGGCAAGCATGGAGTCAACATATGATCCAGCAATTCTACTCTTTGGTATATGTCCAAGAGAACTGAAAAGGTATGTCCATATGAAAACTTGTATACAAATGGTTACAGTAGCACAATTCACAATAGCTGAAAAGTAGAAATAACCCAAATGTCCATCAACTGATGAATGGATAAACAGAGTGGAGTATATCCTACAATGGAGTACTATTCAGTCATTAAAAGGGAACAAAGCGCTGATACCTGCTACAATATGGATAAACCTTAAAAACATTATGTTAAGTGAAAGAAGCCACACATAAAGGGATACCTATTATATACTCCCACTTACATGAAATGTTCAGGGTTGGCCAATCTATAGAGACAGAAAGATTAGTGTTTGCCAGGGACTGGGGGAAGGAGGGAATGGTGGCTGACTGCTAATGGTTATAAAGTTTCTTGCTGGGGTAATGAAAATGTTCTGCAATTAGATAGTGGGGTTGGTCGCACAACTTCATGAACATACCAAAAACAGAGCCAAACACTTTAGAAGAGGGGTGAATTTATGGCATATGAATTATTTCTCAATAAAGCTATTACTGAAACACAAATATACACAAAAGTGAGTCACAGGGTCAGCTGAGCATCACAGAGAAGAAACTACATTGGAAGGCACAGTCCCTGCACAGGTGAATCTAAAGACCATTTACCTGTGCTGCCCAACTTCCTCCTCTGTCTCAAAGGGAGAGAGAACTGGGAATTCGCCTTAAGATTAAGGATTAGATAAAACTAGTTTTACCTTCTGATCCCGAAATTTGGGAGAAAAATCACATCCGGTATTTTGGTGGGCTTCTTTGTCAGCAGCAAAACAATCAGATAGGACCTCTAGGACCGAAGAGAAATCATGCAAGTTGGAAGGGCTAGGCAACAGGATAGCAGAGAAACAATGAACAGCAGTAAGAGCTGACAAAACTGGGAATGGGGTGACTTCTCTAAGGCAAGCCCACGAGGAAGCCCTGGCTTGTAAAATCATTGTTTACCCCAAGAATGAGAGCTCAGGACTGTAGAAAATATGTAAGTGGCAGAGATGGACAGACCCAGGTGCAAATACGGACTCTGCCACTTGTTAGCTGCATGACCTTAAGCGAGCTTCTTAATGTTTTTCAGCACCAGTTTGCTCAGCTGTTTGCAGGGTGATAGAACTAAAAGGCAAAGTACAATATGCCAAAAGTCTGGTACGTAATAATTGCTCAAGAAATGGTAGTTTTATTATTAGTACTGTCTTGTCAGTATAATTACTAACACTAATGGCCCTTGCCAGCATTCAGTAATACCTGCCATGTGGTTTGACAATTATCTGGGAATTTATATTTTCCTAGCTACTTTGGTCCTCCAGGCAAGATCAGATAAGAGAATTTTTAGCATTAAGATTTTTTACAAATCATGTGACCCAAATATGACAGACATGGTAAATTAGTCTTGCTCTATAGAGGGTTCTTATAAAACAATGAGAAAAAGATTAATAGACCAATAGAAAACTAAGCGAAACCCACAAAAAACTAAGTAAAACCATGAAAAAGCAACCCACACAAGAACATAACCAACGCTAACAAATATTGTGAGAAATGTTCAATCTTATTAGTAACTGTGAGGGTGCAAATTTTAAAAAAGACAACATCTGAACCTATTCAATCATCAAATATTTGATAATCCTTGATAAGATATTGGCCAGAATTCAGATAATGGTCACTCTCATATACTCCTGATGGGAATATTAATTGGAACAATATTTCTAGACAGCAATTCAGCAATAGTATCAAAAGCCTCAAAAATAGCATACTCCTAGATTCAGCATTTCGCTTCTAAGAATTTATGCTTTAGGAATAATCACGAGTGTACACAAAAATTTAGCTATAAGGATATCCATGTGGTTGCAATATTATTTTTAACAATGAAAAACGGAAAACAACCACTATATCCAATGACAGGGAACTGGTGAAATAAATTATAAAATACATATACAAAGAATACTTAATAACTTGGATGCACAATATTCACTATAATCAACACAGTACAAAATTATCCCATTTTTCTAAGTCGTAGACAAAAAAAAAAAAAAAGATCAATGTTGGTCAATTCTAGATGACAGGAGTAGAAGCTAGTTCTTTTCTTCCTTTGCTGATGTATATCTTCTACAGTGAGAATTTTTGAGCATTAAGATTTTCTTTTGCAGGACCAGGTGTGGTGGTCCATGCCTGTAATCCTAGCAC
The DNA here is from genome assembly GCA_963574355.1 of Loris lydekkerianus. Lineage (NCBI taxonomy): Eukaryota > Metazoa > Chordata > Mammalia > Primates > Lorisidae > Loris > Loris lydekkerianus. The sequence continues at coordinate 64,433 of CAUYPK010064621.1, forward strand.
TCTGGGAGGCTGAGGTCAGTGGATTGCTTGAGCTCAGGAGTTCAAGACCAGCCTGAGCAAGCGTGAAATGCCATCTCTACTAAAAAATAGAAAAACTAGCCAGGTGTTGTGGCAGGCACCTATAGTCCAGATACTCGGGAGGCTAAGGAAAGATAATCTCTTGAGCCCAGGAGCTTGAGCTTGCTGTGAGATATGATGTCATGGCACTTTACTGAGGGCAACGAAGTGAGACTGTCTCAGAAAAAAATTTTTTTTTTCTTTTGCCTTAAGAAAAGGAACACTAAATAAATATACTCATCGAAGCCCCGACTGTCCACGAGTGCCAGCTCAGTGTGGCTGGCCTACAGTTCACTGCTCCTGGGCTCAGGGACCATCTGCATTTCTAGCCCAGAGCCACCCTTAGGGCTGGGCCACTGACTCCCGCTCCTCTCTGGGGTCTCCAGTGCACTGCTGACTACAGGCCTGGGGAAGAAGTCCTCAGGACTCTGAGGCATGACCCCGCCTCCACATTCCAACTATACTAATAAAAGTCCCTTGAAACTGTACGAGCTGAGCTGGCTTCTGGTCAGACTCCATTCTGCTCCTTTAAAATAAAGCATATTCTTAATCCCTGGACTGGCCTCCTCTCCTTGCGGACTCTTGCTAAACCTCTCAGCCACCACTAGATATCACCTTAATGAATCACCTGGTCCCCTCTCTCCATTTCCCCATCTGCAAGCTCTATGGAACCCCGGCCCTCCCCTCCCGTCCCCAGGACATAGTACTCCAACAAATAAAAATGCTCCACCGAGTGAGTCTGGTCGGCACCATCATTACCACCCTATTGTTAGTTTTCTTTTCTGGACTGGACAAGCCATCACCATGGGGTACCAAGAGGGTAGAGAAGCAGTCTCAACAGAGCCTGTAGTGCAAGTCCACTTTCTTGCCAAGGACTGTGGCAGAGAGAGGGGACCAGCTGACTGTGGTGATCATCATCCTGCCAGGCACACTCCCTGACAAGGTCACACTGCCCAGGGGCTGTCCCAGTGTGGTGATAAGAAGGCAGGAGAGGGGAGGGTCTGGCAGGAAGATGGTAGTTCCCTCATACTCCCTCTAACCTGAGACATGCCAGGAATTTTTAAGGGCAAGGCTGGTTGCCCCTGCCAAACCTCCACCCATACTCCAAAACATCAGGGCTGGGAGCCCACTGGGAGATGTGCTATCCTGCAGGTCACACAGACTATACCACAAGACCTGCATCACAGGAAGCAGCCTCTCTTATCAGATGAGGGGTGAGGATCTGTGGTTCCATCCTTTCAGAAGTGTGGCCAATCATTTGCTTGGTTTTAGGGCACCTTCTCTCCGGCTGAAAGTACTGTATGTAGATCTTCCTTCCTGAGTGAAAGGAACACAAACCTTCTCCAGGACCCTTGAGGTCACTGGGACTCCCTGAGGATGTTCAGGCCCCTGAATGACAATGGGTGTTCTGAAGTCTGGGCCACTTCCTTCCCTCCTGCTTTCCACCTCAACTCGCAGGGAGATCAAGCCCCAGCTGTCTTTAACCCTCTAAACAGTTCCCCTGAGGGGGTGGCATGTTTCACATGTGCCTTCACATTCTGGGGCTACACCAAGAGCTTTCTGTGTTTCTTAAAATTTTGTGCTTTATCTTAAAAATTAATGTAAATTTTGCTTTGCACTCTATTTTTACCTTCCTGTATTTTATTAGTTCTGAGCTGTAACATCTTTAAAATCAGTACAAGTCTTAGAATTGACAGTGGCTGTAGTTTAATTGGCTGTTTTTTCTCAGTGTTATATAAACTAACAATGTATCTTACAATAAATGGCATTTTAGAGTTGGTGAAATAGAATGATAAAAAAAAAAAACAAAAAAAAAACTTTCCCTTAGAATCAGAGTAGAACCGATGTTCTAAAAGAAGTGGCAGGTTTGCAGGCTCCTGGCTCCCCGTCTAGGGCCCTGGTTTATGGGCTATTTCTAAATGGCCTTTCCTCATGAGCCGTCATGTCCCATGGCATTGAGAACAAGGCCCTCATGAGGCGCTGTGTCCACAATAGGACAACCAGGAAGCCTAGTTCTGAATGACACCAAGTCTTCCCTCCTGGGGCATACTCAATGGCAACAAAACTGGCTGACCACTGTATGTTCACTTAATCTTTCCAATAACCCGGTGAAGTACCTGTGATCATTCCATTAACACAGACAGGAAAACTGAGGTCCTAAGGAATTATATGACTTTCCTCTGCACTGAACCCAGGCCCCTCTGACTCCAGAGGCCTAGACCCCTGTGCATCCTGAAGAGAGAGCATAGGCTTCTGCTGCCAGACACTGCACGCCCCACTCTGTCTGCAGAAGGGGACTCATAACCTCCACAGGCCTATTTGTAAAGTGATCCTCATTTGCCTGCAGGCAGATCCCCTCAGGAGCTCCCACGCTCCTTCTGGCTCCCCAGTCTCTGCAAATGCCCTGGAGGTAGGGCCCTGGTGTGTAGGGTGAGGTGGAGGACATGACTGGCCCAGGGCGAATGAAGTATCAAAAAGGGGCAGAAAGCCAGTTTCCACCCCAAGACCCTTCACTGCAGTTCTCATTCCTTACATGGCCCCCTTCCTTATAGCCCACCTCTTCACTTAGATGCTTCCAAACTCTTCTTCCCACTACACCTTCCTCCCTTTGTTCTCAAATTCTGGCCCCTATTTTTGCTCATCTTTCAACTCATGCACAAGCCTGCAGTTAACCTGTGAAAACTATTGGGTTTAGACCTGCCCCCTCCATTAAGCAGTAATAACAGCTGCCATTTTCTGACCATCAACAGTGTGTCAGCTGGTGAGTTATCCATAACCCTTCCTGGGACTTTCTCTGCTGTCCAAACGAGCAAGCTGAGGCAGAGGGAGGTAAGATAGCCGGTCCAAAGCCACACAGAGCAGAACAGGGCTGTCATATCAACCAGGACCCAACTGCAAAGTCTGCACGCTTCCCTCCACACTGTCAAGTCCTCTAACAGGGGTGGGGTTTAAATTGGCTTCTGCAGCTAACACACCACATTCACAACACATTACTTTTCTTTCTTTGTATCTCTGTTGGCCTATCTGTCTCCATGGAAAAGCCTGAACACCATTGTGTCAGTAAGGCTAGATTTTAAATTGATTATCCCCAGCCCTCCACCCCAACCCAAGGGGGACACTTCCTCAAGGGAGATTCACAAATGTCACAAACACCAACACCAGGAGGGTGTGGAGGCTCATGCCTGTAGTCCTAGGACTCTGGGAGGCTTAGGCAAAGGGATCAATTAAGCTCAGGAGTTCAAGACCAGCCTGAGCAAGAGTGAGACCTCATCTATACGAAAAATACAAAAAATAGCCAGGTGTTGTGGCAGGCACCTCTAGTCCCAGCTACTTGGGAGGTTGAGGCAGAAAGATAGCTTAAATCTAGGAGTTTGAAGTTGCTGTGAGCTAGGCTTGATACCATGGCACCCTAGCCTGGGCAAGGGAGTGAGACTCTGGCTCAAAACAAAAATAAAAACAAAAATCTCGACACCAAAATTCAACGTTTAAAGCAGTACACAAATTCCTTCCTTGTCTATCCCTTTCCCATGTGGCGCACTCTCTTGTAGTGTCTGAGCACATGTGTGTCCAAGCTGCAAAATTTTTGTAAACACTTGTTTTTTTTTTTTTTTTGGAAAGGGCAAGTGAGTCCCATATCTTCAAGGAACCACAGGAAAACTGTGCACACACAAAATACGCCCTCACGCCTCCATGATTCTTTGTGCAATTGGAGAGCTTCACGGATCACAAGTCAAGAATCACTATTCTGTGTCCCTCTTACACCCTGTGCACAGTAAGTGCTGAACGATTTTATCATGGAAAAATGTCACCACTTCTCTCTCTCCTCCTCCTCCCACCATCTCTGGTCAGGAAGAATGTAGCTATTTACTTTATCACATCTGCTATGCGGGCTTCTCTTCTGGGTTCTCTGTACCATCTTCCCTTGTTCTGGGACGTTCCACCACTTTCTTCCCTGTTCTAGGCCTTGAGCCCCATGTCATCCATACCCTGTCCCCAGAGGCCTGCCCTGCCTCTCTCCTACCCCTGACAAATTCTGTTGGTCCATTTAGCATCTACCCAAAGGGTGGCACTGTTCTGCCAGCAGGGCCTTTACAGTGTAATGACCCCTCGTCTCCCAAAGGCAGGTCACCAGGCCTTGCCCCGTAGCCTCCCACAGTTGTCCTGTTTTCAGGCAGTAGGAAACACAATCCCAGGAATCTTGACCCAGTTAGTTCCGCCTTCCTAAACCTCACCATGTGTCCTCTGCCCAACGATCTGTCACCTCCTCCCCAGAAAGTGACATGTGCAATCCTGGCCTCTCACACGTTCGGCCCTGGCAGGGCTCCTCTGGACCACAAAGTTTGAGCAATTTAGGAAAGGGCACCTCCTCTGGTCAGACACCACGGGAGGGTGCACAGGTTGGCAAGCTTAGTGCTAGCTCAATCTGACCCCCGAGCCAGCAAACAGCTTTGACAGAGAAGTACACCTGAGTGGTGCCCCCTCAAATGGGCCAAGGAGTCATCCCAGACAAAGCCATTATCTCCAGGCCTCTGCTCGACTTCCTCAAAAATGGGAAAAGATACATCCATGTTCATAGCAGTATTATTCACAATGGACAAAAGACAGAAACTAGCCAAATATCCATGAACAGATGAGTGGCTAAACAAAGTACAGGATATACATGCGATGGAAAATTATTCACCCTTAAAAAGGGAGAAATATAGGCTGGGTGCGGTGGCTCACGCCTGTAATCCTAGCACTCTGGGAGGCTGAGACGGGTGGATTGCCTGAGCTCACAAGTTCAAGACCAGCCTGAGCCAGAGCAAGACCTCGTCTCTAAAAATAACCAGGTGCTGTGGTGGATGCCTGTAGTGCTAGCTACTGAGGAGGCTGAGGCAAGAGAATAGTTTTAGCCCAAGAATTTGAGGTTGCTGTGAGCTGTGATGCCATAGCACTCTACCATGGGTGACAAAGTGGGACTGCCTCAAAAAACAAAAAAAAAAAAAAAAAAAAAAGGAAATTCTGGAATATGCTACACCATCGAAAAATCTTCAAAACATCATATTTAGTGAAATAAACCAGTCATAGAGAGACAAATATGGAATGATACCCCTTATGTGAGGTACCTAGAATACGCAAGTTCATAGAGACAGAAAGTAGAACAGAGGGGACCAGCTGAGGGGAGGGAGGAATGGGATGTTATTGTTTACTGGGTACAGAGTTTCTGTTCGGGATGATGGAAAAGTTCTGGAAATGGACGGGCAGTGGTGATGGTTATATAACATTGTGAATGTTAGTGCCATGGGATTATATACTTTAAAATGGTTAAAATAGTAAATTTTATGTTATATATATTTTTATAAGTTTAAAAATTAAATATGTTCCATACTATGACTTTAAAAAAGAAAAGAGGCCAGGTGCAGTAGCTCATGCTTATAATCCTAGCACTTTGGGAAACTTAGGTGAGAAGATAGCTTAAGCCAGGAGTTCAAGACCAGCCTGAACAATATAGGGAGACCCTGTGTCTATAAAAAAATAGAAAACTAAGCTGTGCATGGTGGTGGGCACCTGTAGTCCCAGCTACCCAGGAGACTGAGGCAGGTTTGCTTGAGCCCAGGAGGTGAAGTGTCCACCTGCAGGGCAGGGAGCTATGATGATGTCACTGCACTCTCGCCTGGGCAATACAGCAAGACTCTATCTCCAAAAAAAAAAAAAAAAAGGGAAATAGCAGCATGTGTCTTTACCGCTCCTAGAAAAGACATGAGGATTTATTATCTGTCCCATAAGTGCTTGATATACCAAGAGCATTATCTTAGTAACTACTTCCCCAGGGAACCAATGTCTCCAGAGGGGCCTAACACCCTGGGACATGTGGTAGTCTGAAAGCCAACTGGATGAAAGGGCCACATAAAACTTAAAAATCCTCCTCTGCCTGCCCAGTCCCTCTACCCATAGACTCTGCCTCCACAGGCAGCTGGTTTTCCCTATGAGGCTGTGGCAGCCGGGCCCATTCTTGGTAGGCATAAACTGCCATCGTGTTATAAATCCTTTCCCACAAAGCACTGGAGACTGGTCCTCTCACTGTGCCAAGAAGCCTTTTTCTGACCATCTGTAATCCATTCAAAGGCAACTGGCAGGAAATGGCGGCAAGGAAAACCCCTGCAAAATGCAACTGGTGGGACCACCTCTCCTCCTGCTCATGGCCAGCAACAGGAAGTCAGCCTTTCTTGGGACACAGAACATCTGTGGGAGTTCTGGGCGTCTGTCAGGAGCTGAATGGGACTGAGACAGATGCTCACAAAATTTGGTAAGGAAAGCATGCTGTATTGGGTTTTTAAATTAGCTCTGAAGAAAACTCTTTTGAAAAACCACAACAAACCCCAGACCCTAAGAGAAGGAAAAAAAAAAAGAAAAACCATCATATGAAAACTAACCTCAAAATTGCTTTCTTCTGATTTCTATGGACAATTAGACCACAATTTCAAGTAGCTCAAACTCTTCTTATTGTGCCTCCTCCTCCAATCTGGTATTGTCAGCTGTTTCTTCCTAATAGTGACAGCTTCATTTTTTGGCACTAAAAGCTGAGGCCCTCAGAGCCTTGCAGTGGTAAGCTAGATCCAGCGTATAAAGTCTCACAAGAGCTGATTGTTATATTTTCGAGAATATGGTGAATCAATTGCCAATTTTTTTTAAAATCATACATGCTTACAATGAAATATATTGAAGGTAAAGAGTGAATACTCAAAACTCATCATTTTCTATCTATCTTGCTACATTTTACTATACTTTGAACAGGGATTGGCAACTTTTTCTAGAAATAGCATGGTAGTAAATATTTTAGGCTTTGGGGACCATACTGCCTTTGTCTTAACTACTCTACTTAGCTGGCACAGTGCAAAAGCAATCAGAGACAATACATACATGAAGGAAGGTGGCTGTGTTCCAATAAAACTTTATTTATAAAAACAGGCAGCTGGATTTTGCCAGTAAATTATAGGATACAACTCCTGCTTTTGAATTCATTTATATTCATTGTGGAAATCATATATATATGTGTGTGTGTGTGTGTGTGTGTGTGTGTGTGCATACACATATACACATTTTTTTTTTTGAGACAAGAGTCTCACTCTGTTGCCCTGGCTCTAGTGCCATGGTACCATCAAAGCTCACAGCAACCTCAAACCCTGGTAGCTGGAACTACAGGCATGTACCACAATGCCTGGCTAGTTTTTCTATTTTTAGTAGAGACAGGGTCTCACTTTTGCTCAGGCTGGTCTCAAATTCCTGAGCTCAAACAATCCATCTACCTTAGCCTCCCAAAGTGCTAGGATTACAGGTGTGAGCCAATGTGCCCAGCTAACAGTGTGCTAATGCATATTTCTTCCCAACTCCGAGTTCAGTGGTAGCACATTGACCACTTGAAATGCAGTGGTAGGAGAGTTTACATCATGGAAATCATCAAATGCTAGGGATTGATTTATTACTTTTTTATTATCTAGATTTAAGAAAGTGACAGAGAAAAATTTAATAACTCATTAAATTTAAAAGTACAGTTGGACCTCCATATCCATGAATTCCAAATCTGCAGATTCAACTTACTGCAGATTCAACCAACTGTGAACTGAAAATATTTTGAGGGAAAAAAGGATAGTTGTGCCTGTACTGAACATGTACAGACTTTTCTTTTTTGTCATTATTCCCTAAACAATACAGTATAACAAAGAATTTACATGGTATTAGGTATTATAAGTAATCCAGAGATGATTTAAGGGGATATGGGAAGATTTATGCAGGTTATGTGTAACTCCTACACTTTTTTCTATAAAGAACTTGGGCATCCATGGATTTTGGTATTCTTGCAAGGTCCTGGAACCAATCCCCCTCATCTACCAAGAGATGACTGTCTATCATGTCAATAGCTGTACTGTGAATAATACAAAAAAAGTCATATTCTTGAGCAGCACCTGTGGCTCAAGGAGTAGGGTGCTGGCCCCATAAAGCAGAGGTGGCGGGTTCAAACCTGGCCCCAGCCAAAAACTGCAAAAAAAAAAAAAAAAGTCATATTCTTTTAGTACTTGAAAACTATTATCCAGTTCAGCAAGGGGGTTACTCACTTTACCAACAATTAAGTGAAGTTCTAACATTCACTTTCAACTTTCTCACTGACTTAAATGAAAATATCAGCCAACACTTATATGAAATTTATATTTGTTTGCCAATTAAAATTTAAATTGGCCAGGGGATACAAGAATTTGGCAAAAATTAACAAAAGCATTTGGCAACAAAAATCTATTGACTATATGAAATTTACAATAAAGAGTATTAAATATTTTATTTGTAAATTATATGCCAGACAATCTTTTTATCAGCAAAATTTATAATAAATACATATAGTAGATACCCACTCCATAGTTGCTGACTTCCCTACATTGACCACCTCCTTAATTTGACCTAATTTTCATGGAGTGGACATGCACAACATATGCATATTAGTACAGTAGGCCTAGGTCCTTATGTTGACCAGTTTGTTACAGTCCCTTGGATGGTCAACTTACAGAGGTTCTACTATATATGTATATGTGAAATTTTTTTAGAGAGAGCATTGGCTAGTACAACACTGATTATACTAGAAAAGAACTTAAAAAGTAATTGGGCAGCAAGACTTAAGAAGTGTGTGTATGTGTGTATGTATGTATGAGACAGAAAGAATAACCTTTCCCCCAGTACCTCAACAGAGAAAGCAAACCACACACAAATATTATCAAAGAAAAAAGGAGTCTGTTTCCTAAAAACTCTACTTCATTAAAGTCTGCATTGCACTGGGCATAAAATGAATCTACAAGTGGAATAAGTTAGAGCTGTTTCTCTTTGGTATTAATGGAGTTTTACCATAACTTTTTTTTCCCCAAAAGCAACCCATAGCCCTCAAGGACTTTGCTTATTATGTACTATGCTCTTCCCTCCCTATGGAATGCCCTGAATGTCCAAATTCAGCCATCCCTACTGCCTGTGCACGGCGCTCCCATTCATTCTGCAAACATTAACTTGGCTCCTTCCATACCACATACACCCTCTACTGTGCTCCACGTAGAACCACAAAACAAATAGCCTCTGCCCTCAAGTCAAAGGTCTCAGACCCAGAATGAGGGCAGACTGAAATCTCTTCCTTCAAATGCTTCAGGACATTTGAGCCACACATTTCACTGTCTATGCACCATCAGAGTCCCCAGGCACTGCAGTCCCACCTTCACCAGCCACATAGGGCAGTGCCTTCCATATCCTATCCTCCCTTGGGTGTCTGGTCGCCTTCTACTGAGTCAGAGATGCAGGAAGTTCTGCCTCACAACCTGCAGAGTATCACTTGCCATGCTCTACAATTTAACTTTAGTGATTCCTGGGCCCAGGCTACATTTCAGGCTCCCTCTGGAAGGTAAGAGAAGGATTATTTTAAGTGTAATTATCTTTTTTTTTGCCAAATTAAAGTATAATGGGATCATGGTATAAAGTATAATGTGGCATAAGGTTTCTCCATCTTTTTAAACTCATGCTCTACCAACAAAGACTGGATCACATTTTCCTTCCTGGGGTTTGCATTCTAAAGCTCACTTTCTAAGATTTCCCTTTGATTATGGGTTTCGCACTACACGTGCATCTTCTTGACATGCTAGCACACTATTCCTTGACCTTGTCCCTTCTTAGCTTAAGAATCATGAGTGTTCAACTCTTTACTCTGAATATTAGTAATTAAAGGGAAAAACTTTACTTTTTTAGGAGGAATGTAATAGTTCATCTCCTGTTGATTAGAAAGATTTTTATAGAAAAATGTCAACCAACAAAAGTAGGTCAGAATGACAGAAAAGGGAAAGTGACCATCCTACAATCCCCAAAGAAATAACTGACCTAAGAAAGGCTCATCAATGGATGCAAGAGAATAAAAGGATGAAATTTCTTGTTGGGAAATAGGATATTTCTCTGGGTGCCAAAGTATTACTCACAGAATGACAGGCTAAGTGCAGAAGGAAAACACGACTTTGCAATGGAGACATGTGGTGACCACGTTACCAAGAGATCAATATCCAATAATGGGGCACCCTGACTTCTTGTACCCCCAATGGGATGCTTAATGAAGCACTTAGAACCAGTTTGGATACATTCTTGCCAAAATGTTGAGTCTAAATCTAATCCAGACTTTAGCTATAACTTCCAGAATGGGTGAAAACATGGCTAGGAAAAAAAAAAAAAAAGGTAAATAACATCATAAGGAAGTGATCAGATAGACCAGAGTGTGAATTTTAAATGGCAATGTTTTACATATGTATATATAAAAGTATATACATATACACATATTCACACACGTATGTGGGGGCACTGTTCCGGATTGAAAATTACTAAAAAGGCTGGGTGCAGTGGCCAAGGTGGGAGGATCACTTGAGGCCAGGAGTTCAAGATCCACCTAAGCACCATAGTGAAACCTCATCTTTGCCAAAAAGAAAAAAAAAAAAAACACATAAATTAGCCAGGCGGGGTGGCAAAGATTACAAAAGCAGGAAGATCACTTGAGCTTAGCAGTTTGAGGTTACAGTAAGCTATGATGATGCCCCTGCACTCTAACCCAACAGAGCAAGAACCTACCTCAAAATAAATAAATAAAATTTTAAAAAGACTAAAGAGAACCAAATGTAATTCACTGATCATGATGGGATCCTACTTTGAAAAAAAGCAGCTATAAATTTTTTTAGGGGGGAGGGAATAGGGGAAATTTGAATGTGAACTGGATATTGGACGTTATAAGAGAACTAGCATTAATTTTCTAAGTGTGATACTGCCATTATGTCAAAGAATGTCTTTAATTTTAGAAGATGCATGCTGAAGTATTTAGAGGTGAAGTGTCATGCTGTCTTCAACTTACCAAGTACAATTCATATTTATAGTAAGATGGGGTTCTGAGAAATGAAATTAACAGCTCAAGGTAATACAATCAAGCTGTGGCAAAATGATAAATATTTAGGAATGAAGTGTCATGATGTCTATAACCTAATTTCAAATGCTACAGAAGTATATACAGGGGATGTCAAAAACTGTATACTCATTTTAAGAAAGAAAAATCTATTAAAATTGTAATACTCTATATACGGACAACAAAAGATGAATACAAGTCACTTTGAGCTCCTCTTGTAACTGTAGAAGTCAATCAAAACCTTGATTTTGTATTGATGTATTGATAAGTATTACAAATTTAATAGTGTTTTCATTTCTTAAAATGTTTATACATTCTTTGGGCACTCTTTATGTATGTACATACATGTATGTGTATGTATCCATGTTCCATATAACGATGCTTTAGTCAACAATGGGTTGCATATACAATGGTGGTTCCATAAGACTAAAATAGCATTATTTTTTCTGTACCTTTTCTAAGATTAGCTATCCTTAGAGACACAAATGCTTAGCACTGTGCTACAGTTGCCTATGGCATTCATTATAGCAACATGCTGTACAAGTCTAAGAGCACCAGACTATACCCTACAGCCTAGGTGTGTGTAGGCTGTACCACCTAAGCAACACTCTACAATGTTTGCACACCAAAGAAACTGCCTGAAGACACATTTCTTAGAACATACCCCCATCATTAAGCAACGCATGATTGTACTATGTATATTTCTTTATTATATATATATGTATATTTCTTTATCATTCATATATATATATATATATTTTTTTTTTTTTTAGTAGAAAACAAGCCAAAATATGAACTAATGTATTACTATACATGTATCTAAGTGATACATGCCACTGAAGGTGATGGGACTCATCTAAGTGATACATGTATAGATGATCTTGGTACTATTATTTCAACTCTTGTATGTGTGAAAAATTTTAACATTAGCATTGAGTTGGAAGGGCAAAAAGGAAACAATAATTCAGGGTGGGGATTACCAGAGCACAACGAACAAGAAACTTGGGTGCTCAAAGGTGTTCTGAGATCTGGCCCGAAGTAGCACTTTTCCATTGACTTGTCTCTGCTGACCTAGGAGCCCACGAAGGATGCTAGGTCTAATGCCCTCAGGTGAGCTGGCCTCTCTGTGAATATATCCAAATATCCACCTGAACAGAAACTTCAGAAGTCTTGCCAGTTCTTAGAATCTCAATAACTTCAATATATCAGGTGGTGAATCACAGAAACTCAGAAGCCATCTCCAGACTGATTTCTTTTTAAATGAAAGTACAAATGGAGAATGCTGTTCAGTGATTATGAAGTTTCAGTTTTGCAAGATGAAAAGAGTTTTGAAGATTAGGTACACAACAACATGAATGTACTTAACATCACTGAACCATACACTTAAAAACGGTTGAGATGGTAAGTTTTATGTTATTTGTATTCTATCACAATTTTTTTAAAGTAGAGAATAAAAGGAAAATAAAGGTATCTTGACAACCTGAAAAACAAGTAAGATGCTTAGCTGAACTGTGACACTCTGCTGGTTGAAAGATAACTTAAGGAAGAAAAGGGGACCATATGGTTGCTCTTCCTCCTCACCCTTCCAGAAGATTCTAATCGATTGTGAAGACAAAACACAGGCAGACCATGGAAACAGTCGGCAGCAGTGAGGAGGTGCGAGAGTTAGGGCAGACTGCACAGGGGGCACAGCCACCAGGGTCCAGAGGAGGTTCTGGCCGCATGGCCTGAGTGACAGGGAAGGCTTCCTCTGACAGTATGTGCTGGACTGAGAAAGGAGCAGTGTGGCGTGAGAGGAAGGAGGAGGTACGAGGAGCAGAGGGCAGAGACCTGGACAGGAAGGAGTATGGCTTGTCTGAAGTGCTATAAAGGGCCGGCCACCTGTTGGAATTCAAAGGGACCTGGAATGCTGCATTAACTGTGGTTGATGGGAAAGTACCAAGAGATTTCCATTTGAGGGACAACCTGAAAAACGTGAATTTTCAGGAGATTAATTTTGAGTTGGTGTGCAGGGAAGACAGAGACAGGGAGACCAATTAATAAACAGCTATTATAAAAATCTAGTTAGGCTAAGAAGCAGGCTAGCCTGGCGTGGGGGTAGGGGAGAGGTGCAGGGATTTGCTCTTGAGAGGGAGGGAGAAGGCAGGGAACCAGAGAGAGGGAGAGGGAGGACTCTATAAAGATAGTGGGTAAGGGAAAACAGTAGGCTCATGCTTACACTTGGCCTCGGGGAAAGTCTGGGGGAGCATAAGGACATCCATGAGGGGCTGGCAGGTGCACATGGGGGAGAGATGAGCACTCTGCAGAGGAGAAATCAGGCCAGCTGGCAGGCGTGTCAGAAACACCACATGGGGAGGACCCCAAGGTGTGCACAGGGAGCCAGGGTCAAACCCAAAAGGTACAGCCCAAGCTCCAGAGGGAGGAGCTAGCAGAAAAATGAGTGTTACGAAAACGTTTATACAGCAAATACAATTTTCAGAAGCTCTAGCGCAGTCCACTAGTTAAAGAAATCCCCAATAAGTCTCACTGGAAAGCTATAGCCCCCGATCTGTTTAAACCCAGAGTATTGTATACTGGGCTTGTATGTACCCTGCCATTAAGACTTTCATCTCAGCCACTGAAGGTGACGGGACTCATTTGGGTTCCAAGTTCTCTTTGAATCTCACCTTGCTTCTGCAAAAGATGATGAGGAAGGGACACAATGGGCAGGGTAGCACTGGAAGGACAAAGCCTGGGGCCTGGGGCTATCAGCTGTTCTTCATGGGCAGACAAATGGAGTCAACCTTACCCAAATTCACTAGTTCCTCTTTCTTGAAGTTTCTTTTCTTTTTTTGAGACAAAGTCTCAAGCTGTCACCCTGGGTAGAGTGCTGTGGCATCACTGCTCACAGCAACCTCAAACTCTTGGGCTTCAGCGATCCTCTTGCTTCCGCCTTCCAAGTAGCTGGGACTACAGGTGCCTGCCACAATGCCCAGCTATTTTTTGGTTATAGTTGTCATTGCTGTTTGGCGGGCCCAGGCTGGATTCGAACCCACCAGCTCTGGTGTTTGTGTCTGGCGCTTTAGCCACTTGAGCTACAGGCACTGAGCCTCTTTCTCGAAGTTTCATTCTCTTCTTGTCAGTCTAGGGTAAGATTCTGTCCTGTCAGGTGTAAAAGGTGCTTAAGCTCAAAAGCTCTCAGCCCTTATCTGAAGAGCCAAATCACCAGCCAGCAGTCCAAGGGGTTTGGAGCCCATCAAAGGTCACTTGAATCCCCACACAGAGGTGGCTGGGAAGGAGAGGGAACGGTGCTGAGGGGGAAACAAATGGCAAGGTCCTCTGGTCTCCCAAGCCCCTGAGAGAGAGAAAGGGGGAGGAAGAGGACACCAGTTCCCCTGGGACCAGCAAGCCCACCATGTATGCAATGCTTACATGCCCTGGTTAATTAGAGCGGGTGACATCCGGAGTGTTGGTCACTGTGCATGGCCACATTGCGCGTCCTCATGTGGGAGATGTGTGTTGCACCTTTCTCAGCTGCGCCACTTCAAACAATCCTCTTTGTCACTAGCCCCTCAGAACCAGTAACAACTAGGACATCTCCGTGGCTGAAGAAGCAAAGGACTTTCACACCCACTTAGCAGGCATCTTGCCCTCAAAAGGACACCTAGAACGTGGCCTATTGAAAAACTACGAGGGACTGAAAAACTATCTCACTCCAGCATGCCCTTCACGAAAATACTAACAATCCCAATGCCAAGAGGGAAGCTGAACAGCGGCCTAGAAGATGTTCAAAGGGGCGAAGAAAAGAGAGAAATCATCCCTGTAGATAGATGCCCCTGGAGTTGCTTGGCAACCATCCTTGCTAACACCTTCTCACAAAAAGGAACAGTTTGCATCAGTTCTTGCGATTTCTCTGAGGCCAGGACTTTGACCACAGAGGCCCCAAAGCCAGAGCCTTGGGATGAGAAAGCGTTTCACTGATACAGAGACCCAGGGCCCCATGAGCAGGACATGGGTGTACCCACTTTGGGTGGGAGGAAAACTAGTCCTTCCTAGCTGTTTTGCTTAAAGATGGTGCTCTCTTAGGTAGGATGGAGCCTAGGGTGTGCAGCAAGGTACATAGGGGCAATTTATGGAAACAGTCACTCTGAACCTGCCAGAGCCCCTGTGAGTGCCTCTGTAAACATGTGTACTGGATGTCTGCTTGCCACCTTAGTCCTAACCCTCCTCTTAGCGACAGACATTAGGACACAATGCTTTAGTACAGCCTTTGGAATCAACCTACCTCTGGGTTTAAATCTCAGCTGTACTACTACCCAGCTGTATCACATTGGGTTAATCATTGAATTTCTCTGAGCCTCAGCTTCCCAATCTCTAAAATGGGCTTCATAAAAGGATATGCCTCACAGGGTGGTTGTAAGGATTAAATGAGAAAATGCACATTTAGCCCTGTGCCTGGCACCTAGTCAATATCCAGTAAGTGGGAGCTAGGATTGTTATTTTAAAAAGCGCAGAAACAGCTCCCTAGACCCCTTAACCCGAACCAATCGAATCAAAATCTTTGGGGATGGGCCTGGTGTCTTTGCTTTTTAAAAGCATCCCAAGGTGAGCAGAGTTGAGAGCCTCTTCTCTCAACCAGTGAACAGCAGTTCTCAAAATTCAGTGAACAGCAAAGCCCCCCAAGGAACCTGATTCCTGTGCTTCACCTCCTGTTTCAGCATGGCTGAGGTCTGGGCCTGGGCGCAGGAGAAGTCATAGAGTCCCTAGAATGACCACACTTTGTTAAACACTGAAACAGATTCACCCTTGAAAAGTAACAGGTGAGGGACACCATTCCAACCTCTTTTGTTTCAGTCCTGGCATCCTTAAAGAACCAGGGCAGAAAAGTTGACAATAGATGCCTAGTGAGCCGCACAAATACTCCTAGGGCAGTAAGGATGCAACGTGAAGGGAGGCCCTCCAGCAAAGAAGAGGAGGACCTAAGTGTCTGGTGAAAATAATAAGCATCACAACAGGCGCTCATGGCACTGAGTATTTACTATATGCCTGACAGTATCATTTATTTTCACAACTACTCTGAGACGTGCGTTATTTCTATTCTTCAAAAGAGGAAACTGAGGCTTAATTTACTACACAGTCAGTAGTTAAGTAGTTAAGATTTACATAACACTCCATGCAACTCCTAAGTCTGCAATACCAATGAACTTTTTAAATGTGAGTGGTACATATAACATCAACTTTACCATTTTAATTATTTTTAAGTATACATATTTGCAGCATTAAGTTTACTCACAATGTTGTGCACCTATCACCACCATCCACTTCTAGAACTTTTCTAACAGAAACTCTGACCCCTTGAACACTATTTCCTTCTCCCCCAGCCCCTGGAATCCACCATTCTCTATGATTTGACTACTCTAAGAACCTCACAGAAGTGGAATCATACAGTATTTGTCCTTTTGTGGCCAATATACTTTCGGGAAGAGCTACTGCCTTGGTCTGAAATGACCGTGTCTCAACCATCTTCTACACCCCTGGAGTGATGGACTCACCTGTGGGTAGTGTCACCAGATTGGGTATCGTGACTGCCCAACCTCAGCCTAGGACTCTACTGGCGTATTGGAGTAGGGTCACATAGTTCTCACTGCCCACCGCCCCTGTCCCCTCTCCCCAGCTAAGGGTGCCCTTGCACTGTTAATGTTCACAGATTCACATTAAGCTTCACAGAAGCAGGTACATGGATAACTGTTTCTATCTTCAAAGAGCTCTTCACTGACTCACTTTTATCTTCTCCACGATGGTGACCCGATGCCACTTTGTCCTGTGCTAGAGAGTATTTATTTGCTTCCCTTTTCTTCTTTAAGCATCTGATCCCTTAAAACTGGCAAGCAGAACTGTGTTATGAAACCACAGGTACGAGGATAAAGCATCTCCATAAAAACAAATGCTTTCCCACAGCAGAATTCCAGCTTTCCCTGTAGAGAAATGAGGGAACCAGCTCTAGCCCCTGAATATTAAGGCTCCTACCCCTCAGCCTCAGCCCACTTTCAAGGAAGAATTTCCTGAGCTCTCATCGTTAGTTCACATGCTTCATGGTCTGAATCCAGGTCTATTTGGCTTGTCTGAGCCCTACTACAAGAGTAAGAGAAAAAAATTAAAATCAATTAAAAAATTGTAAAAAGAGTAAGAGAAAGCCAGCCAAACAGCAGTAGCGGGGAGCCCATCACCAGCACAACACTATACCAAGAATTTTAGGAGACAGGCACAGAGACGTCCATCTTTACTACTCAGTTCCACGATGTTTTGAAAAAGTCAAGCTCATTGGCTGATCCTCTCCCTCTCCATCAGGTCTATACTGAATTACTGTAGTCACTCACAGATCACTGCTTCCAGATGTGAACACGGGGTGGGGTGCTTACGTAAAGGGGTCTAGGATAGGGTCTCACTATGCCAGCTACGACCTTTTCCCATTTACTTCTGAGAGATGTCATGAATGAAACAAAATGTCATAAATGAAAGGTTAGCTCAAAGGATATAAAGACAGCCTACTAGGCCACATGCGGTGGCTCACACCTGTAATCCTAGTGCTCTGGGAGGCCAATGCAAGTGATCACCTGAGCTCAAGAGTTTGAGACCAACCTGAGCGAAAGTGAGACCCCCATTTCTACTAAAAAAATAATAAAAAAATAAAAAAAAAACAGCCCAGCGTTGTGGCAGGTGCTTGTAGTCCCAGCTACTCAGGATACTGAAGGAGATTACTTGAAACCCAGAGTTTGAGGTGGCTGTGAGCTCTGACACCACGGCACTCTAGCCAGGGCACAGAGTGAGACCCTGTCTTAAAAAAAAAAAAAAAAAAAAGACAACCTACACAGAACATACACAAATCATGCAGAACCAAACCTGCCTAACTTTTTAAATCAGTCCTACAGCAGAGACAGCAGGCCCCTGGGAAACGCTGGCTGAAAGAGTCAACAGCCCCACAGCCCTAAATGACCACAGCCCTCTTGGCACACAGGTCAGTCAAGAATCAGGACTCCGCCCACTCCCTTTGCATTTTCTAGTCCTTCACACAGAAATCTTAAAAGCAGCCACTTGGCTGCCGTTGTCTGCATCCCCATTTCAGACATGTCCCACGGGTAATCAAACTGCAGAGAACGTCAGTTGTATTTTCAGCCTGACTTTAAATATAAACTGAAATGCTTAATGCTCCACCATGGTGCTTCTGACACCAGGGGCCACCATAAAATAAATCCCATCATTATCAGAATTGATGCTTTGGGGTCTTAGCTGCACTCACAGTGAGGAAGGGCTGGGCCACCCAGAATTAGAATCTACATCTCACTGCTGTCACCACCCATCAACAGAATGGAATCAAAAGTTTGGAGAAGTCACCTTGGAACCCTTTGGAGGAAAGTTCCCTGAGGGAGCAAGTCTGGTCTCTCTTTAGATCCTCCCCAATGTAGCTCAATGCTAGGGGACAGTCACAAAAGATACGGGGCTGCTGAGTATTCCATAAGGCTGACTTATATGGGCCATAGGCCTTAGACATGGACAGATATTAGCAGAATATTTCTGTGAGCATCTCAGTCTATGTTTCCTGTGTTCTTACCACTCCAGACTCACCTAATGCCAGTAATTCTCCACTAGGGTGATTCTTTATCAGGGTGATTTTGTCTCCACCAGGGACACTTGGCAATGTCTATAGACGTTTCACTTGCACAAGTTTGGAGGAGGAGAGGGAGGCACCACCGGCTCCTTGTGGGTAGGGGCCAAGGATGCAGCGAAGCACCCTGCCACACACAGGACAGCCCCCACCATGAAGTACCCGACTAAAAACGTCAGTAACGCCACTGGTGAGAAATCTTACGCTGCTCTCTGCTTTGCTATCTTCGCTGTGGCAACAAGACTCCTTACTATCTAGGATGGCCTACATTTTCCGGCACTTTGGGTCTTCACTCTAACCCCACCCTGTCCACCCCCATACCTGGATCACATCCTTGTATCCTCCAGGTTTAGCTTCCGTAAAATTTCCACGAGGAGGTCTTTGCCGAGCCCTAATCTGAATCAGGTCTCCTGCCAAGCCCTCCAGCAGCACCCCACCAGAGCACTCATCACCCTCTGCGTGACCAGCCAGCTGGAAGCCTCCCGAGGGCAGAGGCCATCCTTTTTCACCGCTACGTCCCCAGCGTCCAGCCCTTCTCATCAAATACCTGAAGGGGGCTGAGAAAGCAGTAGCCGGTATTAAAAACTAAGCAAGACACCCAGAGGCTTAAACTGTCATCTTACCACAGAGGCACCAAGAAGAGAAAGCGGCAACTCCTGAACTGATGCAGACAGCTCTCGGAGATAAACAGAAATGGCAACAGACTAGACAGTACTCTGAGCTTTCTACCGTTTGTGTGAGAACAGAAGACAAAATTATGTATGTACCTACTTGAATGCACAAGGAATGTCTTTGGCAGGATACAGACACATAAGCAACTGAGGATGGGGTGGGAGGGAGACTCACTTTCCACTTGTATATCCGTTTGAATTTTGTAACATATGAACATTAATTTAAAAAAGTTAAGTTGCTTTTAAATAAATGTGTGTATATGTAACAGTCTATATCTTCTAGCAGGAAAAAAATTATTCCCATAGAATGATATATGACGAGACCCTGGCACAGTGTAACAGGCATAGACCATAGTATCATACACAGTATTTCAAAGGATGCCCAGTCTAACTTCCTGTTTTGGAAGGAGACGGAGCCACATTTTCTCCACATGGGAACCCAGGCACATGGAACTAATTGTATACATAAAGAGATACTCATTTTGGAAGCTCGATATTTTCCAAACGTGATGACTGTGATGCCCTTTCCCAGCTTTGCTGCCTTGGTCATGGTACACCCCAGCTCCATCAGCTGGAGGTGCCTATGGAGTTTACTAATTGCCCAAGCCCTCACTTCTCCCCTGTCCAGCTTTCCCCCAGCTTTACGCCGCTCCATCTCTCTTGTCCTTCCATCCCAAATGCCGGGCAAGAGAGGAAAGATGATAATGAAATGCCAAAGTGAACAAATGTTGCTGCTTGTTAGCAAAAGGGGAGGAAGGTAGGCTTAATAGGGAGCGAAATTGAAATTAATGGCGAAAATGAGGTTTATCTGCGTAATCTGTGGACTTCGTGTCTTCCCATCTCCTATTAACATAGATAACAGAGTTGTCTGTATAATGATAAAGGGAAGCCGTTCACAGTTTCCCATAAATCTCCACAGCCTGTGTCTGGCTTCCCTGGCTTGGAGTCTAAAGAATACTTCGTTCTTACCAAGTCAGTTGCTATTCTTTCCTCTCATTTGCTCCCCTCCAGCCATAACTGAGCCTCCAAAACCTCAGCTATACAGGTCCCCATGTTCCTTGTGTCTGCCTACTGGGGTCTAGCCCAATTCTACCAGCATCTCAGAACAGCAAACTCTTACAGTCATGGTGAGATCTTACTGGCCCTAGCATGATTTGCAAATTGGAAACATTCCACAAATTTACTTTCAATAAATCAAAACATATGGGAACATTAAAACGTAGACTAGTGCTCAAAGTGACAAGTGCAGGCTTCCAAAAGACCCAAACAAGGGTCTACTGAGGACATATTTTCCTCAGTGATAAAACATCTTATCAATCATTCTTCTTCGCCGTAGGTCACAAACTGCCCAGGTATTTTTTTCTAGCTCCTGATAAAACTTGACCACTTGTTAAATGCAGTCCAGTAAAAGCATTGATATCCATAAAAATCGTTTTCGTTTAAAAATCATTTAAAGTCATTAAAATTATGATACAATGGTTTACTCTAAAAATAAAGTTTCCACTACAATATATCGTCTCCCTGAATCACAGATTAAACATCCTAGTTCATTAGAATAAGAATAAAGATTTCTTGAACAAGCTTCATAATAACAATTAAGAAAAGAATAAAAGCCAACATTCATTAAGTACCTTGTGCTAAGTCCCTTCATATTATCTCACTTAATCCTCACACCAACCCTGTTCTTATCTGTTTTACATAGTAAGGACACTAATGAGTCATATAAACCCTGCTCTTTATCTGGGAACTTGCATTCTTAAAAAACAAAGTTCAGGTAAGGCAATTAGAAAAGGGGACCATCTTTCTAAATCACTGAGAGTTTTCCCCAATTAGCTTGAAAAAATTCTTCAGATAAATCTACCAAGTTGAAAAGGAAAAATTATTTTTAAAAATTAACAGAGAAGGATGGCCATCCTTAGAATTTTCTATCATGAACACATTTCCCACCTTAGATTAGCTGAACAAGGTTTCTGAAACCCCTCCTCTTAGGAAATCTAAATGCTTGATTTATCTAAGCTGAGGTCAAATCACTCTCCTCTATGGGGAACACACTCCCCTGAACTTTGGACTCAAACCCTCACTTTCCCAGAGCACTGATGATCACAAGTCATTCCCAAACTATTTGCAGCAAAATATGCTTGTCGTGAGATGCAGTGATTTTCAGCACCAAAAAAATTGAGACCATAAACCCAGTTATTTTCAATATTTTTGAAATAGTTTAAGATATTTTAAATGTAAAGCCTTGATTTTTAAGATTTTTAGAAACAGCTTGCCTAGTACAACCACATCTCAATGGCAGGTACGTTCAAAAGAGAAGCTTGGGTTCAAAGGTCTTGAAGGGACCTTAAAGGACATTTCGTCCCACCCCCTTATTTTAGAAATGAGATAACAGACTCAGAAAAGGGAAATAACATTCCCAAGGGTACACATCAGAAGTTAGGAAGTTAATCTTGCTCATTTCACTGGCCAGGGGACCCTGGGTATAACCCCATGTTCACATATCTAAGCATGGAATTAGCAACTCCCTCTGAATCTAGGTGATGATCTGGTAAGGTTCAAAAGTATTTGCCAAATTCCTCTTGTCTGTAATTTTAGCTACTTTTAGATGAAATAAAAACAATGATGTGGGGTGGTGCCTGTGGCTCAGTGAGTAGGGCGCCAGCCCCATATACAGAGGGTGGCAGGTTCAAACCCAGCCCCAGCCAAACTGCAACAAAAAAATAGCCGGGCATTGTGGCGGGCACCTGTAATCCCAGCTACTCGGGAGGCTGAGGCAAGAGAATCGCCTAAACCCAAGAGCTAGAGGTTGCTGTGAGCTGTGATGCCACAGCACTCTACCGAGGGCAACAGAGTGAGACTCTGTCTCTAAAAAAAAAAATGATGTGAAGACTTTATTATGCAGATTTCAAAGCATTCACTTAATATTTCATACCTAATATAGGTAGAGAATTGAAGCAGAGAAAGACTAAAGGGGTGAAGAATGGGGAAGGAACTATATTACAATAACCAGGTTCTTTCTTTCTTTTTCTTTTTTTAGAGACAGAATATCACCCTGTCACCCCTGGGTAGAGTGCCATGGCATCATCATAGCTCACAGCAACCTTAAATTCTTGGGCTTAAAAAAAGCCTCTTATCTCAGCCTCCCAAGTAGCTGGGACTACAGATGTGCGCCACTACACCTGGAGAGTTTTTCTATTTTTAGTAGAGATGGGGTCTCGCTCTTGCTCAGGCTGGTCTCAAACTCCCGAGCTCAAGCAATCTACCTGCCTCGGCCTCCGAGAGTGCTAAGATTACAGGCATGAGCCACTGCACCCGGCTAATAACCAGGTTATTTCAAAAAGTCATCAATTCCTTGCTGTATCTTCCAAAGGTATGGCCAAAGGTAGACAGCAAAATGATTGTAATTTCACATTTCCAGCCCACCTTCCCTTCCTGAGCTTAGTTTATAAAAAAGTTATGCCACACCAATGTTCACAGCAGCATTATTTGCAATAACCAAGAGAAGGAAACAACCCAAATGTCCATCAACAGAGGAGTGGATGGATAAACAAGATGACACATATATATATAATGCCATACACATATACTGGAATATTATTCAGCCTTAAAAAGGAATGAAGTACTGATATATGCAACAACATAAACAAATTATGAAAGCACTGTGCTAAGTCAAAGAAGCCAGACACAGAAGGACACATACTGTATAATTCTAGTGATATGAAATAGAGGAGTGGGTAACGGGGAGTTACTGTATGAGAGTTGTACAGAGTTTGTGGTTGGGATGATGGAAAACTTGGGAAATGGGTAGTGATGATGCTTGCACTTACTTACAACATCTTAAATGTACTTACTGCTACTTAACTGCACACTCAAAGTGGTTTAAATGGTAAATTTAAAGCTATGTATATTTTACCACACAAAATTATCATATCAAAATCAGAATCAGATCCCTTTATTTCTCAACTGAAATTTCTAAACTTTATTTTGTTCATTCATGGCCATTCAAGCCCAGATTTCTTCTCAAGACCTGCCTACTGTCAACAATGTCTTGGCCAAAGTATGTATGTTCATACATATAGATACACACAGTCACAGACAGGCCACTTTGTCTCCTGTAGTGATCCATCCACAAACCCGTATCTACCCCAAGACCTTATTAATAACTCCAACAAGAAGGCCCAGGGCAAGACTTAAGCAACCAGCATTACTGGAGATCCAAGCAACCAAACACCCTGTCTCAGCTCAACCCTTAAATTCCTCACCACAGGGAAGTATGTATTTAGTATATGTATATCTTATCTATAAAGAAAACAGAATGCATATTCCAGAAAAATTATCAGGAACTGCTTCCCCAAGTCCCCCTGTGAACAAAGAGATTTTAGCACATACATGGCTAATTTGGTGAAGTCAGCAATTGCAAGTTACACTGAACAGTGGGTGTCCTTAATGCAAATGCATATAATTAGGAGCTAAATCTTTGTACCTTTACAGGACAAAGGACATAATAAGCAGGAGGTACCACTTGTGATCAAGGAAAGGAGAGCATCTCATTTTTCCTTAAAAGAATCCATTTCTCATGAGGCAAATAGAATTTCTATTTTGAAATAGAAGCAGGGAAGGGGGGAGGTCATGAGTTTTGCGTGTTACAGTCATAATCCACCACCCAGACCTGACAGGTGCCCATCCTGTGCCGTCCTATGACCTTTACTTAACTTTAAAGATTTTCACAACTTCACCATCTTTTGCGAAAATATTGCTAAGTAGCCTGATAACTGAGTTCTAGAAGCATTTAAAGATCTCCAGAGTTTGTGAAGAAAAATAATCTCTAGGGATTCTTCTCATTGCCAACACACGTGGACGTGCAGCACAAATAAGCTGCCATTCCTAAGACGTCCACTTGACTTCATTCCCTCGTGCATCCTGAAGACACATGTCAAGATTACACGAAGATATTTAGAGGCAAACATCTTTAGAATAACATTTTGTTCCCAAAGTGCTTAATTAGCAGAAACACTATGCTGGAGAACTGTCCTTGAATATGCATGCATTTTAACCTCCATGTTATTTCTTCTGAAGCACAAATTTTCCCTTCACTAGATGGTCAGGAAATAATTGGGCACAGACAGCTGCCTGTCTTAAGTGCTGACCCACAGAATCAGTTCCATCTTTCCAAGCAGGTTTCATTGCCTTGCAGGGTGACATCCCCTTTTATGAGGGGAATTGTTCTTTGGAGTCTACTGGCCTTTCCCCCATTCATTCTGGGTGACCAATGCTCCTCTGGCCTACTGATGTCTGAACTCTTTCAACACTTCGCACCAACCTCTTCTGCTCCTCTGTGCCTTACTCTCATTTCCAATTTCAGCCAGTTACATTTATAAGACATCAGTTAGTGAATCACAATCCAAATGAACCCATCCATTTGTTCAGAAGGGGCCTCTGTAGCTGCTCCATTTGAAGCCCATAGGCCAGAGTTACATATGGCAGGCTTGCAAACATGAACAGGATATGATTTATTTATGATGACCATGTGTGTTTGATGCACACTTCCAGCAGACCGTGGCTTCACTCGCTTGTCTTGGTCTGGGATGACCTATGTACTGTGTCCCATTTCATGAACCGTATTTCCAAGCTAGGAAAACAGAGATGGGTGACTGGCTGGGGGGGCGGGGGCTGCACATATGGGCACCCCTAACCCTGCTCACCACATAACAATCTGTGACTAAATGCAAAGTGGGCCACATGTAACTTGCTGCCAAGGTTTGCCATGTACAATGATTTCAGTGGGGAGTGGAAAAGAAGCTGCTGGAATGACTGACCATGTGGGGCTCATTAAACTGTTGTGCATTTACCCACAAGGAGGGCTAGGATGCTTGTGAAGGGAGCCCCATTCCTCATTTCAGAGATTTCAACCCCCCACCATTTGGCAATGGTATTCCAAAGGAGAATGGCAGATAAGCATCAGAAGGTTCAAATGTGGACTCCAACTATGTGCAGTAAACTTCTGCTTTCCACAGTCTCCCCCCTCATACCCCCCCCCCAGTTGTATTTATACTTTGAAAGAAGTTAACATGAAGCAGTAGTCACCTGGGCGTGCTCAATTTTTGACAAGCCTTAGTCACTCTGTACCCAGCAGAACAATTCACATTATATTCGAAATCCTGTGAAGATTCTGCCACACATGCTAACACTAAAATGCCAGTAGCTCCACTTACCTTCTTTATTAAGCCTCATAACCTCCCTGCTTTTTCCACCCTCTTTTCCAGCCTCTTCTAAATCTACATCTGCAGATGAAAAAGAAAAGGAAAAAAGAAAATAAGGAAAAAAGGGGGGAAAAAGCCAAAGTCAAGGGGGGAGGGAGAGTGTTTATTTGCAAACAGATCGGTATAAATACTGTATATGAGAATCTTTCAAAAATTGACAATGCAACATTTTCTCCCAAGTCCGGGTTTCCATCTACCTGGCCCAGATAGGTACCAAAAAAACTATGCAAGCAGCAACAGAGTAGCCTTTTAAACAGATAACACCGTGGGGCTGCGAAAGCCCACCCCGCGGGCTGCCACGGGGAGCCGGGCACAGACAGACAGCCAGCCAGCCCTGGCAGCCGGGCCTCTCTCTGTGCGTTGAGGATCTGTCTCTGTGTGTATTTATTTAGAGAGAGAGGGAGAAGCATGGAGGACACCGGGGGCCACTCTCTCTCTCACACACACACTTTTTCCCAGTGGCTCTAGGTGAATGGAAAGGTTACAGGATAATAAAAGGAGGAGGAGGCGGTGGGGTTCTTACTGTCGGAGCAGTGTAATTTGGCGGCGTCGATCCAGGAGGACCAGGGTTTGCCCAGAAACGCCTCCGGACTGGGCACTTTGCGATCCAGTGTCGCCATTGCTCTTCCTTCTTGTTGCTTTTTCCCTGTTCCTTCGGCAGCAGCAGCCGAGAGACACGGGATTCGAGAACGCTCCGACGTCATCTTCGGAACGTTCCGACATTGAGTGTTCTGAAAGGGGGAGGGCGGGAGGCGGGATGGGAGGAGGGCGGCGGCGGAGGAGGGCCGCGAGGAGGCGGCGCGGGGAGGAGGGGCGGCGCGGTTTCGCGCGGCTCGCGGCGCGGGCGGCCGCCGGGGGCAGCAGAGGGGCGCCCCGCAGCTCGCCGCGCGCCCGCCCGCCCGCCGAGGAGGGGCCGGACGGCGCCGCGTGCCGGAGAGCGCGGAGAGCCAGGAGAGCCGGGAGAGCCCAGGCCGCCGAGATGCTGCGGCGCCTCCCCAGCGGAGCGGCCGGCGGCGCGGGGCGTGGGATGCGGGCGGACGCACGATCCCCGGCCGAAGGAAGGGCGGGTTTTCCCCTAGAGTTGCCGCCGGGAGGACCGAAAGTTTTTGCATGCTGCCTTTCCAGCGTGTCCCCCCCTCGCCGGGTCCCCGTCTACTACCGCGAAGCGCCCCTGCGGAGAGCCAGACAGGTTTGCGCCCCCTGCTCCCTACCCCAAGCCGGGAAGGAGAGATCCAGGTGACCTCTCTCCCAGCCGTGTTCCGCTGCACCCCTTTTTCTTGGTGGACCCTGGACCGTGGAGATTGTGCGGACGTCGCTGGAAGCTGGCACCGGTGGGATATATGTGGTTGTGAGAAGCAGGTGAGTTTGGGGCGAGAGGAGCCACCTTCCCGTTTCAGGCTGCGGGCCTTGCGCAACTCAGAACTCAGCGCCCCAGAGCCCCCAGACTCCCTGCGTGATGAATTTCTCCGGCTGTCGGAGAACCACTGCGTGGACACTGCTGCAGGGTCACGCGAGTGGAGAGCAAGTTCTCGGCTCTGGGAAGGTGGTGCTTGCGGGTCTACCCCCCACCCCAGCAGTTTCCAGCGCTCCCTACCGAAAGGCGAGGGTAGCCCGGACTAGCGCCGGGAACCTGATCCTAGGAGGATTCGATTCAGGAGTAACAGCTCCAACCGGCTAGAAAGGGAGTGCTAGATTGTGCTGGATTTTCTCTGGATTTTGGATGTTCATTACTTTAGTTGAGATTGCTCCCAGGGGTAGGCAACAACGGCCTTAAAAGGTCTTCTGTTATTTCTGTACAAATTATTTGGTTTGATAGAATTACCTAATTACCTAAAATAGGAACAAACACACACGCACTCGTTATGTTTTCCGACTTCCCCAGCACCCCTCTGGTTCCCACCACGACTTTTCCCCCGGGTGTTGATTTGCTCCTTCGTTGCAGTGCACTGATCAGAACTACCCAATGAGTTCCGTCCTGGCAGTGCCAACGAATGCCCCTGAACTTGGCATCCTCTACCAGGGTTGGAGTGGGCGATGAAGGAGGAGCTACAGATTTGTCTTGTGATGGTTGTGTGAATGGGCTTGTTTATGTCAGACTCAGATAAATCTCATTTGCCTTTGCTCTATTTGGAAGGGTTCCCACATAGCTAAGCTGCCGCTGGGCGGACAATTCCCATTTTAAGGATTGGTAGTGTTAACATATTTTATTTTTTACTGCTAGCCACCTGTGCTGGACATATCCATCCATCTTAAGTCAGCCATCTCAGCCTGTCATGGAGCAGCTGCCCTCAGGAGAGGAGACCCATCCTGGCCCTCAGATACAGTGCGGTGGTGTCTGGAAGAAGTAAGTTGTGTCCTTGGGAAAACAGACATACACAGGAACTGGCCTGTACAGTGAGTGGTATACTTGTTCAGAGATGGAGCTGAGTCAGAAAATGTGTGACAGTGAAGGTGGGACCTGCTGCATCTTGGAAATTGGCAAGGATTTACAGAGGTCAGGTGAAGACTGGTCTTTGGTGGGTGGTGGAGGGGAATGACGATGCTAGCAGAGGCTTGGAGTTGAGCACAGTTTACCTGGGATGCTGAGTTGTTGGGGTGATGAGTTCTGATAGCCTTGCTTGAGTCAAACTGTGGATAGCACTGAATGGCAGCCTAAGTACTCTGGCTGGATTTTGTTTAACAATGGGGGAGCCACTGAAGGATGTTCTGCATCATAGAGATAAGTTGAAAGGTGGAAGTGTGGAGGGGACTGGTTTAGAAGTAGTGGTGCAATATCCCCGGTGTGATGAGATGAGAGCCTGAGCTTTGGTGGTGCCATCCGTGCTGGAGAAGAGGAGCCTCTAGGAAGAAAGCATCTTACCAGAGGGTGTGCTGTTTGGCAAGATTTGGGGAGGTGGGGTAGGAGGAAAGTGCCCTGAGGCATAAGTAAGTAGGAGCTGAACATTTTCCTTTCCCTTCTCTTCTGTTTTTTCTCTATTTCTAATCTGTTTTGGTGTTTATTCCTTTATTGTTATACATACTAGGAAGGTATAGGCAGTTCCCGCATGGCCTGCAGTGATCCCTGCCTCCTGGTATTGGTGCCCTTGTGTGATCACCTCCCCTTTAATGTGGGCTAGACCTAGTTACTTGTTTCTGTCAAATAGAATATAGCAAAAGCAGTGGATGTCATTTCTAAGGTTAGCTTACAAAAAGATGGTGACTTCCTTCTGGTTCTCTCTGGCTCTCCCTGGCTTGCTCTAAGGGAAGCCCCCTGCCATGTGAGCTGCCCTCTGAAAATGCCTATGTGGTAAGGAACTGAAGGAAGCCTCTGGCCAATACCTGGTGAGCAACTGAGGTCTTCAGGGCAACAGTGGAAGGGAGGAAGCTGGATACTGCCATAGATATGTGAATGAACCCACTTACTGGAAGTCAGTGACTTGAGCTTCCAGAATGCTGTTGCTGCTTCTGGGAGCCACTATAAACCACTCCAAAAAAAAAAAAAAAAAAAAAAAAAAAAAAAAAAAAGGGGGGGGTTGGTGGCCGCGGGTGTACCCAAAAAACGGTAGGGGTAGGGTGGTGGGTTGGT